>JANITW010000005.1:11017161-11037380 GCA_027564335.1 Erythroxylum williamsii | reverse complement strand
TTTGTGGCGTCCTAAGGTTAGAGTTCTAAGAGACAAGTTCTCTTAGGGTTCTTTCCATTGACCAACATTCTTGCTAGGGTTCTAAGAGACAAAGTTCTCTTAGGGTTCTTTTCATCGACCAACATTCTTCTAACTGCTCATTTTCTCTTTGTGTTCTGTTTCTATCTTTTCAATTTGTTTCTTAAGATTTCGTGTGTTTGCTTGATTCTATCTACTTCCGGGTATAGTTCCATCTTGTTGAAGGTTCTATAGGACAAGTTCCTATTGGGTCTCCCATCAGTCTCTCAGTCATAGATTTAAACGATTTCAACACAAATTTCACCTATACAAATTTCACACTTCTTGTCACCATTTTTAGACAGATTATCAGGTTCATAGCTTACATGCGTTTTAAAGAACCAGAGTTCCTATGTCCTAATCTACCATGCCAAGTATCATAAGACTCAACAATATAAGAAGTAGAAGTTTTATAAGCACTAGAATCAACAATAGCTTCAGTCTCTAATGTATACAAGTTACCCTGCACATAACATTTTCCCACAAACTCATCATTACGACTAAGAATAACCTTTAGGTTCTTAATGCGAGTTTCTATGCCAGCTTTATCAAGATATAAAACAGAAATCAAGTTCTTATGAAAGGAGGGTACATAGTAAACCTTCTGAAGTTGTAAAACTTTTTTAGAAGTTATCTTAAGCTTTACCATCCCTTTACTAAGCAATTCCAAGGCACTATCATTTCCTATATAAACCTTCTCTTAACTTGTAGCACTTTCAAAGTTAGTAAACAATTCACGGTTAGCATAAAAATGCTTGGTAGCACCGCAATCCACAATCCATAGGTTCGGGTTGTGAAACAAATTGCACTCAGTCATTACAGAAACAATTATGTCTTTGGTTTCAATGACGTTTTCTTGCTTCTTGAGGTTCTTGTCAGCCCTCTAGTCACGGGACAGGATCCTCTGTCCACCATTATAGTGTTTTGTTCTGTTCCATGAATCTCAGCTATTTATTTATGTGGGTCTCGCGGTCATTTATGTGGGACCCACGTGAGATCCACATAAATGAATGAATGGGTCCCACATAAATGAATGACTGAGATTTATGGGACAAAATAAGACACTATAAAATTGAACAGAGGATCCAGACTCCTCTGGTCACACTGAAAGGACTTGTGTCCAGGCTTGCCACAAGTATAGTACGTGACAGCATTTGAGTTCCTCTTCTTCTGAATTTTTCTATGTTTTTGGAACTTTCCTTTGTTGTTTGGTTGTTGCCTTTATTACTTTTCCCAACAGCTTTAAACTTGTCATCTTTAAAACTACCAGAAGATTAAAAAATGTTAGCCTTAACTGAAAGTTCATTAATAGATGAAGAACCCTTATCTTTAAGGCAATTAGCCTCTTCGATCTTCATGTGTGAGATCAGCTCTTGTAGTATCAAATCATGCTTCTTGTGTTTGAGATGGTTTCGATAATCACTCCACTTCTCCAGAAACTTTTCGATAAGCACGTTTTCTTGCAAAATCTCGCACTTCTTCATCCCCTAAGCCAGAATATCAGCAACTAGATTCTCGTCCTTATGGACTTGATCCACTATTGGCCTTATCTTGTCCATCTTGAAATTTAGCCACTCTCCCACCATGTACTTCTTCTTTCTCGCATCATCAGCCTCGTATTTCTTCTCTAATGCTTCCTAAGTAATCTTGGCAAACTTTTGGGTATAAGACAAATCAAATATCGAATCAGTCATCCGACTTAACAACATGCCCTTCGCCGTCTTGTTGTCCTTATCATTTTTTCTAGACAGCCTCCTGATCACCCTCCTAACCCTTGTCTTTCGTACTCGAGGCAGAGGTGATATCGACCATTGAAACTCTAGTCGCTGGAGTTACAGGAGTGAACTTGGCATCAACAATCTTTGGCAGATCACTGAACAAAACATAGTCAATTTTGAGTTACTTGAAATAGATCTGCATCCTGTTAGACCACCTCTTATAGTTCTTACCATCAAGGGGTTTGAGGTTGTTGATATCAGGAAGGAGTTTTAGTTGATTAGTGGCAGCAATTTGTATCGTTATAGTAATAAGAACTCGCTTTTGAATTGTTATCAAAGAATCACCATAAAGTAATCAAATAAAAGGCCGAATTCGAAATGAAAGAATGAACGTAGGAAGAAAACCATGTCATGGAGAAGGATCAATGAATTAGAATCAATTTCGTCCCCGAATATGGTGCAATCAGATGCTTGGATGTCACCCCCTAAGGTTTACACGGTGACACTCCTCTCTTGCGCACTCAAGAGAAGAGAGTTGGAACCAAAATTATGTGCTCAGAATTAGAGATAATTGAGAGAAAAGAAGTCAATAGGTTTTAAATATTTGATAAGATAGAAGAGAAGACCCTATTATCGAGAAGATAAACGACTCCACTCAACCCCTCATATGTAGCTGAAGCAGCAAAATTAGGAGAATTAAAAAGAGAATTACGAATAAGATCAAAAGTCAGAAATGTGCATACATTTTCATTGACTAGAAAAACAATTGCACGAGACCCATATATACCATGCAGCGTCATGCGCAAGTGCACAAGACGAGCTAGCGGGACAGAGGGACAGATGGATGGCGTGCGGGTGGAGATATCCTCATTCCTCTCACCATAAAACTAGTAAGGATACTAGCTCACACATTCCGATAAACAAAGTAGTATATAAACCCAAGGGAGCAAGTACACACTAGCAATGTGGGACAAGCTCAATAAGAAAAAGAGATAAAAACTAAGTCCCAAAGCCATTGCATTACCAACATTACAGCATCATATGATCAGATATGCATCATGAAACTTATTACTTCGACGAATTTCATGAAACTTATTACTTCAATGAATTTCTTATTTTCACAGGTTAGAGATTTCTTGAAAAAACTTTTCTTTCACGTAGAAATTACTTTTATATATTTGTGTATTTCAGAAGATAATCATTATATCGTTTAAGTGATACATTATCTCATATTATAGATAATGTCAAAATGTTAAATAATTATTTATAATTAACAATTGAAAGGTCACGCCTAAACTCATTAGGTGTGTCCTTTCATCATGATCTCGCAATCCCAATCATACATGATGAGTTTAGTTAATAAAATTTCTGCATATTTTCATACTTGTCTAAAATCATGTGTGACTAGCATACTACAAAAGCTCATAGTCATAAATCTGTTAAGAATATATGATGTCTTGATTAATGAATAGATCATTGAGTAAATTTTGACTGCTATACCGTAAGTCATATCTCGCATTTCATTCTCCTTTGATCTTATTTATTTTATCGTGTCATAAATGTATTCAATTCTCTTACTAAAAGTTGATGGCCAACTTTGAATACATAAGTTTGCTTATGCAAGTTACAAATATGAATAACCTTTTGCTACTCTAAGTTCTCTTAAATTGAATTTAATTTACTTTCTTAGAATTATCCTATAAGGACATATCAAATATAATCATCTAGTAACATTCTAAAGTAGCAATCGTTAAATTTAATTCTTAAGAATTAGACAAGATTCCTAAGGAGATATTAAGAGATTCACTTAACTTCTAAGGTCTTACACAATGTAATCTGAGATTTTTTGACTTACATTAATCCCTTTTATGGTCGTCTTTGTAAATATGGTAAGAGTTATGTGCTATAGTATTAACACATACTTAATGTATAACCTAAGTTCACTTGTCTAATCTTAACTTTATAAACTCTCATCTGGCAACTTAAAACAAATACGATTATCATATGATCACTCAAAACCAATTTCCTTTTGACTTATAGTCTAATTCAACATTCATAAGTTTCTTACTTTAGCTATCAATTATTACCTTGATAATAAACTTCAAATATGCCTCTTCTTTAGTCATCATAAAGACTAGAGTTGATTGTCTATGTGAGATGGCCAACCTTTGTATCTGTTTGACATATTCTTTGACATACAGAAAAAATTGTCATACAACATAAACATATTTTAGAATAAAGTATTATGTAATTCTTATTACTTAATAAACAATGTCAATTTATATATGTATTAATATATGACAATACATTAAATGAATATACATGGAGAAATGTTAATCAATTACACTTCAATATATACATAATCCTGGTGAGTTTACATATGTGATATATGTATCTCAAAAAATTGATTTTATCATTAGGTCTACCACCATTTGTCATATAAATGTATACTTCATGTTCACTTCTTCTCATTCAACTATATCTTTCATGTAATTGTACTTGGTATCTATATGCTTGGTTTTACAAAAAAATTTAAGGTTTTTTTGTATAAGCAATTGTTGCTTGACTGTCACAGTTAATTGTTACTGGATCAATCTTACTTTGAGTGACTATAAACAAATCAAGAATCGTCTAAGCCATATAGCTTCTTGTACTACTGCTAAAAATATTATAAATTCAGCTTCCATTATAGATAAAGAAACATATGATTGTTTCTTGCTTTTCTATAAAAAAGCACCATTATTAAGTAAGAAGACAAATTTAGAGGTAGATTTTCTCCCATCTAAAACTGCTATATAGTTTGCATCTATATACCCTTGTATACGTAGGTTGTTTCCTTAATAACATAATGCATAATCAGCAATATCTTTTAGATGTTTCAATATTCTCTTTATTGCTTTCCAATGTACTTGTCCTAGATTTGGCTAATATCTGCTCACCATTCTAGTAATGTGAAAAATATCTAGCCATGTATATATCATGACATACATAAGACTTCTAACTATACTAGAGTAGGAATTTTTTTTCACTTGTTTCCTTTCTTGTGGCATAGTTTGGCAAAATTCTTATCGAGACCTTCACCTTTAATAATAGGATTATCTATTAATTTTCAATCTTGTGTACGAAATCGGTCTAAAATCTTTTGAATATAAGTCATTTGAGAAAGTGACAATAATCTTTTTAAGCGATCTCTTGAAATCTTAACTTAAGAATATATGCATCTTCATTCATGTCTTTCATTTCATTTTCATATGACAACCAATCTTTGATTTTCTTGACAAACTCAAAATCATTATAAGAAATCAAAATATCATTTGCGTATAAAGATAAAATCACAAATTTATCTTTGAATCTCTTAATATATATACACAATGGACTTCATCAAGCATATAAAAATCAAATAAAATGATTACATTATAAAAATATATATACCACAACCTTGAAGACTACTTTAGACTATAAATCGATTTCAATAATAGATGTACTTTTCATTTTTGACCTATCTAAATGAAACATATACGTTGTTTCATATAGATTTCTTCTTCTAATTCTCCATTTAAAAAAAGTAGTATATACATCTATTTGATGTAATTTAAGATCCGAGCTGGCTATAGATGAATTAAAGTAAACCTCATAATAGGTAAAAATGTCTCATTATAATCGATTCTCTCTTATTGTGTATATCCTTTAACCACAAGGCATGCTTTGTATCTTTTGATATTGCCATCTTCATTTTATTTTATTTTGGGAAACTATTTGTTCCCAATAGCTTTATGCCTATTAGGAAGATCAACAAAGTCTCATACTTGATTCAAGCTTAAATAAGTCATTTCTTTTTTCATTTCTTTTTTATATTATTCTATAGTAATACCATAAAGAGCCCCACGTACATTTATTAGTTTATCATCTTTTTATGGGATAATCATGGGAATTTTTCCTTTTATTTCAAGATGATGTTGGGGAATCATGTCGTGATTAATTTGACATAACCATGTTTCATGAGAAACAAATCCATCAAGTTATTGATTACTTTCACTCGGATCAAATATGGTAGGTAAACCTTTAGTGTGTTGTAATCTTAACTGTCCTTGAGAAAATTGTTCAAGTTCGAGATTATCTCCACTCAGATAAAGTCCCTCTTTATATTTCCACATAATGGAATCATTCTAATCAAGAGTTTCATATAGAAATGGGTATTTTCCTATTTCACCCTGCTCTAAAAAGTCATTTTCTATAAATGTGATATTTCTTTATTCAAATTCAGTTACACCTTGATTACCTCATTCACCTATGAACACATACCCTTTTGATTATTCAAAGTATCTAATAAAGATATTCTTTTCGTTCCTTTTAAGCCTAGTTTCCTATAATTAAAAGAGAGATCATGAATATAGGCAACACATACCCATAGTATTAGATGTTCTGTGTTAGGTTTTCTTCATATTTATAACTCATATGGAGTGTTTGTAACTAATTTGTAGGCACTCGATTAAGTACATAAATAGTTGTAAGCAATGCATCACCCGAACAGGTGATTGGTGGATTTGCTTCTACCATCATAGACCTAACTATTTCTACTAGTGTTCTATTACGTCTTTCTGCAAAGCTATTTTGATGTTGGATTCGTGGAATAGTTAACTATCTTTCTATTCCTTTTTCTCACACAATATATTGAACTTATGAGACAAGTATTCTTGTCTTTGATTCATTCTTATTGCTTTTATTTTCTTATCGAACTGATTCTCTACCAAATTCGTATACACTATGAAACAATTTAATGCTTCTGATTTTTGAGAAAACAAATAGACATGACCATATCTAGTATAGTCATATGTAAAGTGATGAAGTTTATAGCCCCACATCACGTCTTTGTATTCATTGGACCACAGATGTCTAAATAAATCGATTGTAATTGATATGAAGCTTGTGTTCCCTTTCTACATAATGTTCGCGTCATTTTACCAACTAGACCATATTCATAAATAGGTAAATCCATTTGATGTAAATCACCTAAAAGACCTTTTTTTTCTCTAATTGACTTATCGATTTTGACCAATAATCCATAATCTAGCATTTCATAAAATTGCATCATTATTATAGTTATTAGATAATGTACATAAAGAATAACTTACATTATTATTTGAATAAACAAAATCTAGAATAATAAAACCATCCAACATAAATCCACGATCTTAACAAATATGTCTAGGATACAAATCCATTCCACTCCAATGGAAATTTACATCAAAACTAAGTCTTATTAAAATCAACACAGATGATCAAATTTCACTGAATCTTTGGAGCATGCAACACTTCATTTAGGATCAAGGATCGACCATCACACATATCTAATTTACAGGTTCCAATCTGTTATACAACAACCCTTGAGTTATCTTCTACATAAATCCAATGTGTTATATACAAGATTTTTTAGGATTCCACAAAGATATCTCTATCATTTGCTATATGGTTAGTTGCATTTGAATCTACAATAAAAAAAGATGTGATTTTATTTTTAAAAAACAATAGACACATACAAAACAAACATTTATACAATAAGATTGTACCTTTTGAGCTCACTATAATCATGATCAAAGTGACCCTTATTGTCATAATTAAATCACTTGTCTTTATTCATGTTCTGCTTTCTGAAAGGACATTTTCTTTTCCATGCTAAATCCATTATTCTTATTTAATTCTCGAGTATAGTGGGTATTTTTTAAACATTTTTTTCGTTGAGGATGCTTATGTTTTTTTATTCGTAGCTTCATGTGAGCTAGAACCAAAAGAGATGCCTCGTAGAATCTTCCTTCTTCTTGATGCTCTCATTATGAGTCAGATGCACCTTTATATGCTCACAATTTTTAGGTAATGAATAGATTACAACTTGTACTTATTATTCATCTGATAATTCGTGACTAACATCACGTAACTCACTTATCATGTTTAATATATGTCTCATATTTTTTTGCATTGTGTGATTCATATTTTTCTTATATGTGACAAACTTTATAATGATTAACTTCACTTTTGTCATTGAGGCCCCTCCAAAATGTGTAGCTAAAATGGATCACATGTCCTTAATAGTTTTATACTTATAAAACTCATGTATTATATTATTATCTATACTACTCAACAACGTAATACTACGAGCCAAATGAGCTCTTTTTCCTCCATATTTCTTAAGTTTCATAGTCCTTTTGTGTTTGGTCGTATTGCCTTCCTAAGAAATGTCCATGGTTATGTTTAATGGTTTGAGAGCCTCTTGCTCCTTCAGTACATATTGGATTTTCATGTTCTAAATTTCAAAATAGTTACCATTTAATTTCTCACTCTTGTTGAGTTCAACGAAAATTCGATCGAGTAGCATAACTAAAATACAAAATTTCTATAGCAAAAATAGTATATAATCCATGTCAATGTCATATCACCCACACACACATACACACCTATATATTGCAAATAATTAATTTTCAATTATCTATGAAATAGAAAGAGTACATATGTTCTCGATAATTATTCATATGACATTTGAATGCCAATTATCTTACTTAAAAAAATGAAAGTGACATTCATATAATATATGTTTTACAATTTGAACAAAATCAAACTTGAGATTCACAAATAAACATAATTCATATTAAATTATAATTATTTCATTTTTATTAGAAACATGGAGCTAATCAAATTAAATCATGAATTAAAAACTTATTTCTAAGTCGGATACTCATAATTTCAATTTAATTAGAAACTTATTTCTAATATAATATATATAATGTTTAATTAGAAATTCATTAATTAACTGTGTAAGTAATTCTATAACACCCATGTAAGTAATTGTGTAAGTCTGCGAAAATGGATGTACGCTCGTGTGTGCTTGTAACACGATTGTAAGTCTGCAAAAATACACAGTGACTTATACGGTTGCATACACACCTGTGTAAGTCTGCAAAGACACCTAATCGAGGGCAACAATCCTAGAAGTTTCAGTATTTCACAAACCACTGCATGTATTTTACCTTTGTGATGGGTGGGTGGTGAAGATAAGTCAAAAATACGGCAACGAGGTAATAGGGAAATGGAGCAGCGGGGTGGCAATGCGAAGGGACAATTGGAGACCAGAGGGGCAGTGAAGGGGGAAGCGTTGAGTCGGGTGATGACTTGTGACTAGTGCTACGAAGGGGTGGCGACTAATAGTGATGCTTGACGAGTGACAGATTGACGATGATTGTGAGGGTGAGAGAGAATAGAGAGAGATCAAAAAAGTGATAGAAGTGAAGAAAAAGAAAAATATCCTTTTGTTTTAAGTTTAACAGAAATGTAAAATGACATCATTTTGTTTCATCTCATTATGCCTGTTTGGTTCAACAGCTGGAATAAATAAGAAATAGAATAATATTTATAGCCAAAAAGATGTTAGGTAAAATAACATCATTTTATCAACTAAATTTCATTCCCTAACCCGAGCCTCGTTGACCATGGACTGGACCGGCTAGGCCCAGGTCATATTACCAAACTTACAAATTACAAATAATTGCCAAACAAATATACGATAAGTTATGGCTTAAGCTTTCGTTTGGTTCAGTTTTTGGAAGGTCCAAAAGTACTTTTATCTACAGCAAAAGTTGTTTTAAGGAAATTATAGATAATCACCAAACAAATATACAATCAGTTGTGGATTAAGACACATTTGACTTAGTTTCAGTATGTAAGGATTAAAGGTAACAGCTATCATGCTGTGTTATATGGATCTTTTCTTAGTATTTCAAATCTTGGTAATCGCAAATAATCACTACTGGAGAGACTTTCTTTTCTGAACGACTGAAGCAACACTAAAATTGCCGCAGTAGCTCTTAAGGTCGTCACTCATTTCGCTTATTAACAGGAAGTAACGAAAGTGACCACAAGAAAAGATCAGAACTTTAAGTTGGATTCTCATGCCCATTGTTCCTTTCTTCTAGGCAATATTCATTTTCAGTATCTGAATAATTCATACACAAGGATGATGGCCTCAAAATCGTGGAGGACCTCACATTTGTTGAAGGGCAACCTTCGACTTCCAAGTCTTCCTGATTTAATATATCTTCAGAATCTGATTCACTTGCGGACATGGACAGGCACCCATCTTCAAAACCATCGTCAGTTTCTGACACTTCTTGATCAGTGGAATCTATTTCCACTTTCAAAGGCCGGTGGGAAACGACATTGTAAATCGTATCGCTGCTTTCCCTTTCAGATTTCCCTGATTCCTTGAACTCTTCAGAGAAGAAAGCAGGATCATTGTTATTTTGAGAAGCACAGACTGAGTTATGCCTGTAGTAGAGTTCCAGCTCCTTCTCTGAAACTGCAATGAAGTGCCTCACGGACTCTAGTGACTGCTCATATTTTGATTTTTCCAGTGCCTGCAAAGTGAAGGAAATTTTAACTTAGTAGGACTTTGACAGATAGTATATAAAGAAACCTTGCAGGATATCAATCTTCGTCATTAGGAGCGAAAAAGCAACCAAATGCAATGTGAAATTCCCTTCTGTGAAAATTTTTTTAAAAGAATTTCCTTTTCTGCAGTTGCATCACATTTCATTCATGCAGATTTCAAAAAGAAAACATTTGTGAAATATGTGAGAATGCGGTAAAGGTGCAAAGCAATTTCCAGAGGAAATGACTTTACATGTCCATAAACATTGGTGCATAAGATTATAGGCTAAGAAACAACTACTCTAGACTACTGATTTAATCCAGAGGAGATGACTTTACATGTCCACAAACATTTGTGCATAACATTATAGGCTAAGCAACAACTACTACTGATTTACTTCGCCCTTCCCACTTTCAGCATCTTAATCTAGGATTCCAATGCCCAGGGAAGTGAGTGATTGCAAAGCTCATGAATACTGTGGCTAGGAGTTCAACTTTATTAGGTAATTAACACAGTTTCTGTCTTAAGGATAGGCATTTAATTAAATGTAGCACATATTTACCAACTATTAAGTGATCAAGATGACATAAGAGTCATGTAATGTCTCTTGTTATCTAATCTCGTTCAAAGAAACATAATCATTAACCTTCTACTTGTCACAAGATTGTAACTACCCACCCCACTAGCCAAGTGAAATAAAAAGTTTAATATGAGAATCATTTCTCTAAAAATGTTCAGACTGGTATTTGTAAAAGATCGATTCCATACATTTTAAGATTATAAGTAATGATACTAACCCTCTACTTCACTATATCAACTTATTTGAAGGAAAAAAAAGCAAGATATAAACGAGAAGTGAAAAAGAACTGCAATGAATGCAAGGGAAATTACTTTTACACTTCCAAGATTGAAGCACTTAACACTAATGGCAATACAAATGAAGGTTATAGATGCAAAGAGATAAGCATTTAATCAACCAGTTCTATCGCACAATTTGCATTGGGTATGAAAATGACAACAATATACAAGATAATTGAAATACCAGTGATAGGCCTTTGATGTTTTGGAAGTTCAAAATCACACACCTTTTTTTTGGATAGTGTATCTATTGGTGACATAACTTCGGGTTGCACATAATCCTTCCCTCTATAAAATATGATGGTGTCATCTCCAATAATCTGTATAGCTATTCCCCCACTTAATCTTGTGATTTCCCGAGCATACTCATGCACTTGGCCAGGTTTACACGGCTTGCAAATGACCTTTACAGTTTCATGTTTCTTCCAATGCATGTGCATGTTAAGGATAAGTCCACCGAATATCCCTCTTCTGCCAACCGGCACATAATTAGATTTTTTCTGGGCCATCTTCTTAAGATAATGTCTCTCTTCACCAGTTAGATAATGTGGATGGACCTCAGGACCCTGAGCTTTAGGAACTTCATAGTGTTTAAGTCTTTCAATCAGTAGGGCCTCCTTGATTTTAGCCTGTATACATGAACACAGTAGAAATTTAATCACTTAAACATGTATGCAGATAAGTCTGAGCTTAATAAGAGGACAAGCATGAAGAGGAAACTTTCAAAGGAGTCTTATTTCTGGCAGCCCATTAATTAATAAGCATAACGTGAGTAACATGTGATCATATTGAAGAAGGAAGCTATGAGATAAGATACATCTAACTTTGTCCCTTTGTTGCATTTCCACTTGAAACTTCTTATACCTCCCATAAATACTTGAGTAGCTAACTCATAGGGAAATATGGGGTTACTGATCATCAAACTCTGTAGTCAGTTTGAAAATTTAAGGGTCCATATTGCAGTTCTTGGTCTGTGGATATCATTCTATAGTGTTCTCATCACTAAGTGAACCTAATACATGTAGACTTTGTTCCTTACAATAAAGGAAACATAATCTACCGAAGTGCCTCTTGACCCATCATCTTGGATAAGGAAGGCAATTGTAAGAATAAAGCTAACAAGGGCAATCATATTCTGTGGACACTGTAAGCAAGAATATATTCTTTATACTACAAGTTTCAAGAGCAAAATCCAAATTTCTGTTACGAAGCACATTGATCAAATTGTCAAACAATTAAAGAGACCTGATATTTTAAGCTATTTAGACCCACTCATTAATCTAAGCAGGGATATCAATTTCCTTTCTTGCAAAATGCATTCTCTTTTCCTAATGTAATTTCGAGCCCACATTAAATGCATGCTTTACCATATCATTTATGGAGCTTAGTAAACCAGTTTATCATGTGGAATGAGAACTAGTCTGGTTGTGGAATAGATTTAGGAATTGCTCCAAATGGCTACGGTTCTTTCCCTCCTTAATGGTCCAATCTTTTCATTATGGCATTCTGATTCACTTGCTTTAGGAGCTTTTGGATACATTTTTGACAGGTCTGAGGCCCAGCTTATGCTAGAAGGTTTGCCAGTTACCTTGAGATGATGAAAGATGATAGGGGGAATAAGAACGTTATGGTTTTGAAACTTGGCTTCAACAGCTGGGAAACTGCTGGTAGATCTATTTGTCACTGCACTGACTTCCCCTGCAAAGTCGAGTGCTCCATAGTTTGACCAAACCACATTTTTAATGCATAAGAAGAAGAGGAAAGAGCATGCTATCCTATTACTGCCATCCATATAAACTTGCTAATGCCCACTAAACACGAGCCCATCTCCAGACATTCATAATGTGTGTAATATCTACATTTTTGCCTATTGAGTCCCATTGTATCTTCCGGTATATATGGATAATAATGGGATATAGTTGCAATTTTAAACTTTAAAGTTGATTTTAGTATTTATGAAAAGAATAATAAGGAAGTAAGAAGAATTGCTCTATTCTCATCAACCAAAAAGAAACAGAACAAATATTTACATGCATTATGATGCGGTAACCAAAATAAAAAATATAACTATAGTTAACTGACTTACTACTTTACTTCTGCTAACTAAAGCTATTCTAACTGATTCACTAACTACTAATACTACTAATTGTTGAACTAAGGCTATATTTGATTGGGAGGTTTATTAATGGAATGGAATGGAATATTATTCCATCGTTTGGGAGGAGGGTTTATAATGAAATGAAACAGAATGGATGAAAGAGGAGGGTTTATAATGAAAGAGGAGGGTTTCATATTACATCCAATTCCATCCTAAAAAGTAAAAATAAAACCTTCCAATTTAGGAGGTTTAGGATGAAATGTAAAATGATAAACAACTTTATACTATATTGCATTATAAACCTTCCATTCAAACAACATTTTACTATATTACATTATGAATCCTTGCATCCCTCCCAAATAACAATTTTATAATATTACATCCATTTACATTATATTCTATTATAAACCATTTCATTTCATTCCATTCCATTAAAAACTTTACGTCCAACTAACATAGCCTAAGCATATTAAGTTTAACTTCTAGAAGGGAATATGCCGTGGACGTAGTAAGCAATAAGAGATTCTTTATACTGAAAGTTTCAAGTGGAACGTCGAAACTTATCTCTTACAAAGCACATTGATCAAACTGTCAAAAAGAGCATTACAGAGAATTCATTAATTTTAAGCTAGTTAGACCCACTCAATTCTTATGCCTTAAATCAAAATGTGACTCCACTATGTAAACAACTGAAACTAAAATAAATCAGTTTGCAACAAATAGAACCGGGAAAACAGTGAATGACGCTCACCTTCTCAAGCCTGTACTTAATTCTATCTTCTGCATTGTCGAATCTCTTCTTCTTGCCCTTGACAGTGAGCCTACGCGGGTCCTTTTTATTGGCCGCTTTTCTCTTCTGCTTTTCTCTCTTCCTCTGCATTTTAAATCTCTTCTTCGTTTTCCACTTATCCTTCTTCGGAGGATCAACTTGGTGAATTTCGAACTTGGGTTTCCCCTCTGACATCACAAGGTTCACCCTGCCATAGCTCAAGTTCCTAAAATCCCACCAACCCTTAGTTGGGTTTGGCAAACTAGTGTGTCTAGATTGAGAAAAAACTATTTCTTGGCATTGCAATATCTGCCAACTGCGAATGAAATTAGCGAAGGAAGTGAATAAGAATCAATCTTATGGCCATAAGGAGGATATGAAAGTATTCACAAACATTCCATACCCTGAGTCTCCCAAGAAATACTAACAATTGAACTAAAAGGTAGACTCTTCGTACTTCTCTTGCCACTTCAACTACCAAATCCCAACACTACCAAACCAGCTAATTAAAATATGTATACAAGTAGCGCCCACATGAGAATAGCATAAAAGAGAGTACCTGAGAGAGGAAGGTTTTAGAGATGGCAATGGCTTAAGAATCGAGGAAGCTCTTTGTATGCTACGCAACAGAGCTTTTGCCATTTAGAGAGGGAGGAGGGGATGTGTAAGAATTTTGACAATGGCTTCGGATTTTGCCGTTAAGTTAAACTGTACAGCGAAAGAGAGAAAACGGCGTATAAAAACAAAAGAAATTCCGAACCAAAAAGTGAAATTACAATAAAGCCCCTATCTTCTTGCTTTTCTGGCTGTTTTTTTTTTTTGACAAACAGAAAGAAAACGAAAGCAACAAAGGTGTCAGAAACAATCCTCCGTAGTCCGTCCCATCTGTATCCCAACACCCCCTTCCTAGAATCGACCCGTCGGTCTCCCGAATATTCATTTTCATCTCAATTGTTGGAAATAACGAACTCCAACACAACGTCGTTTAGCCGCCGCCCTTCTATTCAGTTTCCATCTAAATCGCAAAGCTTCATAACGACGCCGCCCAAACACTGTGAAGTCCTTGCCTCGTTCTTTTCATCAGCTGCTGTTTCTTTTTTCCGTTTTTTTTTGCTTTATGTATTTGAAAGACATTTGTAATTTTATTGTTCGAGTTAGTTGGTCTGTTTTGGTAATTGGAACGACATGTGTGTAAAGGTTGTGAATTTCACGATCATACAATTGTGAATTTAGCTTTCTTGATTGTATATGAATGTTTCGACGGCCAATTTATGTCAAATTTAGGTTGTTTGGAGTGCCAATGCTGCAGCTTACTTGGTCGTGTTTGCTTTGTCTTTATGGGTTTAACATGTCCATGTGCATTGGGCTTATTGGGTATTTTTCATTTGCTTCACTTTTCTCTTCAACATTGCAGATAGAGGGAATCTCGTTGTTAAAGGCTTTGTCTTTCAACTGCAAAACTGCGGGTGCATAAATGATCTTCAATTTTTTTGTTTAAATTCAGCCGGATATTTGTTGTGGTTTTGGGGTTGTAGCAATGAATGGATGCTTTTCAAATTTATGGACATGGCAGGTTGTCAATGTCAAAATTTGCTGTATCTGTTTGTTCTATCCTTACCCCTTCGGGTCAGTGGGCTGGTATTGATTTCATGGTTTTAAGTTTCAATCATGTGTTGCATTTGTAAAAGAGAGGAACTATTATAGGGTTTTAATTTAGCTTTTGGTTAAAGGTGCAAAATAATTTTGGGTTGTAGCTTGTGCAAAAGTATTGTAGTTTGGAGTTTTGTTGGAAGGAAATTATTTGTAGTTTGCTTATGTGCATTTTTGTTTGTTGGTTTTAGGTCGTACTGTAGGGAAACTGCTTGATTTGTGTTTAGGAATTACATCATTTTCATCTTAGGTTTTGCAGCTATTTCTATTAAATGATTTCTTTGACTGATTTTTCGTTACCTTAGACAATGTTTGATCAGTGTGGTAAGATTTCCTTCTTAGTTATTTATGCGAGGAGTGTTTCTTATCAGTATCTTCGTCTTTTTCGCCCAGGTTTTCAGCAATTGGGAAGGGTTTTTGAGGCTACCTTAGTGGAGTAAGTAGAAGTTTCTCCTTGTCTCAAGGCAATCATTTGGTTTCCTTATATTTGTACTTGTGATGCATATTTGTATGGTTTGGTTTGTGGGCTGTGAAGTCAGATCATTTGAAGATCAAAAAAATTGAAAAGAACAGGTGTAGTTTGCACTTCCCAGCGATATTGCTTTCTTGTGTGTAGTATTTTTTGGTGTATAATAAATGAGAAAAGAATGTAGAGCCTCACCAATTGCATATCTGGCTCTTTTTTCTCATATTATGGTGTTATATTTTGCTTGAGATCTTTAATAATGATTCGGACTTCAATTTCATCAATTACCATTTTTGTTGAGGTTGGTTAGTTTCTTTTATGGCTCTTGCACACTTCTCAAGTTAAGTTGTCCTGACCTCAAACCTTGGACATACTATTGTTCCTTGTTCCAAATAAGAAGATAGAGTGAGTTTGTGGCTGTGTGAGATATGACCTTTCTTTCTGCATTTTGGCATATGATAGACATCTTATTGACATGATAACAATTCAAATAATCTCCATCTAAATGCAGTGGACTTCGGGGTTGATGGTGACGGTAACGCTGAGATAATAGGAAATGCACAGGTGCACACAATTACTATTAAGGCATGTGATGAAAGTGAACTTGGTGCAAGTTCTGTTGAAGGGGAGTTTCAACAGGATGAAGATGATAAAATAGATAAGGAGTGTTTGGATAATGATGCCATTCCTGATGGTATTCCAGGTTTACCTATGGGTCCTCCAGATGAGCCCTATGTAGGACAGGAATTTGAATCTGAGGCAGCTGCCCATGCATTTTACAACACTTATGCTACAAGGGTGGGATTTGTCATCCGGGTAAGCAAACTCTCTCGTTCAAGGCGTGATGGGACTGCCATTGGCCGAGCCCTTGTTTGTAATAAAGAGGGCTTTAGAATGCCTGACAAGCGGGAAAAAATTGTAAGACAAAGGGCAGAGACAAGGGTTGGTTGCAGGGCAATGATTTTAGTGAGGAAAATTAGTTCTGGCAAATGGGTTGTCACAAAGTTTGTGAAAGAGCATACTCATTCCCTGACACCTGGTAAAGGCCGAAGAGATTGTATATATGAGCAATACCCAGTAAGTTCTTGATCTGTTTTCTTTCTAATCGTTTGGATGAGTTCTTAAAACTAAACTTAATTGGTGCGATCTTTATATGCTTAGTTCAGTTGCTAAGGATTTTACAGGTATGCCTATGAAAATCACTTTGTTTTGTTATTTACACACATGAAGCCACTTAACTGAATTCAACTATGTGTCCTATCTGCCCTGGTTCTTCTTGCTAAATTACGTTTTGATTGAGTTTATGTTTAAAACATCTTTTCTAACATCCTTATTTTTCTCAAATAAGTATAGAGAATTTTTTAGGTTAACTTGGACAGCTTCTTGTTTGATTGTGCGTTCAAAGGTAGTTCACAATTGCCAATATTTCATCAAATCATTCTTGAATGCGTTCAAACTGATTCTGAATATTGTGAAGCTATATTCTTGGCATGGTTGGGCAGTGCAAGACTTGTTCTTCTGGACAATTTTTATCAGATTCTCATTCTTTCTAGAGAGAAAGCATTAGTAGGACGAGATGTACTCTTTAAAGAGAGGGAACTAAAATGAATTTATTGGTTGCTGTATAGGTAACATGGATTTTACCTGGTTGTTATTTTTTAAAGATACATTGGTAAAAAGGATGCTCTTATGATTTTAGATAAGGACTTTTGGATTCAATTATGTAGGGATTTAAAAGATTGTTACCAACACACTTGGCATTCTGTAGTTGATGGAATTTGCTGGTCTCCACCTAATGTTTACTAAGTGTCATTGTTATCATGATTATTTTTTGGGGGGTCTGAAAATACTGGTCCATGAACATGAATCAACCCATCTTTTGTTGTAACTATTTTTGGAGAGGCTGTAAGAAACAAATCTTATGAACATGAACTGTAGGACTATGACAAGAACTGTATGTTTTAAGGAGGAAATTGAATGATTGGACATTATAACAGGAAAAGGCTATGTTATTACGGGAAAGCTCATCCCTTCACAACTCAGTTGCACGCCATATATAGTGATAGAATGCCAATTTAGTTTTCTTGTTATCTGTGGGTGGCTATTATTTGTGTGATTTGACAGTTGCCATATATTAGTTCTCCAAGTCTGTTAATCATTCATGGAGATATTGTTGTATCGATTTGTCTATTTGTCCACATTTGTCTTCATTGCTACTTCCCTTGGATGAATACAATCATGGTCACAATTGACATTTATTCATCAAATTTATAACTCAAAACTCTCATGTCCATTCTCCAAGCGTAAGTGTTGTTTAAGTTGCTCTGCAGCATACAGATACTGCCGCCATTGGGTAGGCTTGGAAACTTTTCTGTTGTGAAGATTGGCAGACATGTTTGCATACAGATGTGTACATGGGGGATTTCACATGCACTTTTGCAGCTATGATCCCGTCCCATTCAACCAATTCGAATTTCCCCAATTATCAACTGCTGAATTTCATAATTGGATTGATTAGACTAATATCAAAAGTAGGTGCTACGAGATGAAGGCATGCATGATTAGATTGATCTTAACGGATCTTTGCTTTTGTCCTTGAACTATTGCTTTGATCTGTCGTATTTCTTATTTTGTTATCACAACTTATTTTAGTCTCCTTTTCTTGGAAGAATGAGCATGACAAAATCAGGGAACTGTCGCACCAGCTGACGATAGAGAAGAAAAGATCCGCAACCTATAAAAGGCATCTGGAACTGATTTTCAAGCATATCGAGGAGCATAATGAGAGTTTATCAAAGAAAATCCAGCACATAGTAGAGGGTGTGAGGGATATGGAGAGTAAGGAGCAGGAGCAGCAGCAGAAATTTCGTCATAGTTCCAGCAAATTTTGATCCATTCATTTTCCCCAAAGCAGCAAAAATTGGAGAAAGTGTTGTATAGAACTGTGGTTGGGGGTATTGTGTATTCTTATAATCTGGGGCTAACCTTGTTCTGGTCTTTTTTAGGTATGTAGGTGGTTATAGTCTATCAAAATGTTCTGATTGATTAGTAACCATATAAAGTATATTTGGATAAGCATAAATGAACGACCTCCTTTTGGATCATAATGGAGTGGATGTAGAGAAGGAAGCTATAATCCTGTCATCCAGAAGCTTATCTTCTTCTGGTTGTGCTGTAAATCTGGAAGGTCTGTTCTGGGATTGATTGGAAGACCATAAACACAATTATGTCCCAAGGAACTGCTCGTCAATTGATAGATGCCCATTACATTCCGTGTTCTGTATGGCTAGCATGTAAATGATTTTTTTTTCTCTCCCTATCTTGTTTTGACATTTTTATTTTGTTCTTCTCTTTGAGTTGATTATTTCTCACTGTCAATCACCAATTCAAGTTAGCGGATAAAATACCAATTGCTCAATTGTAATCAGACTTGAAAACGCTAATGGTAGTGAAAATTAAGGGTTAATTAAAAAAAATTATGAACTTTCCTCAACTTGAATTTTAAAAAGTAATAATAAAATGTTCAAACTTTTAATTTTTTTAATTCTAGCTCAATCTTTAAAAAGTGACAATAAAATATTCAAATTTTTAATTTTTTTCGATTCTAATTCGAGGCTAACTGTTGTTCTCCTTTAATCTTTTGTTATTTGTTTGTTTTTTTAACGCCGCAAACTACTCTTGTATTATAGTACTATATCAGTAAGTTTTTTGTTTTTAGTTCATTATTCTGATGCCTTTAGTCTGAGGGTGATGGGACTAAATCTCTAAAAATCGAAGAGTGAGGACGTCGAGAGAACAAACTGAAAAATGAAAGAAAAGACTATCGAAATTGCGTAATCTAACTTAGGTCATTTTTAAACAATTACGATGTTACATTTCTGAAACATGTAACAAGCCATGTCAGCAAACTTAACGCAACCAATAATTTTGAGAATTGAAAAAATTTAAAAATTAAATATTTTATTGTTATTTTTTAAAATTAGGTCTAGAATTAAAAAAAATCAAATGTTTAGATATTTTATTGTTACCGAACCCGACATCAACAGTGATGTCCAAGCCCGTGACCCGCGAGGGTGGCGTACTAGAACAATCACTACCTTTTTAAAACTCGTTATAACGTTTTCCTTCTCTTTCAAAACAGTTGAGTGCGCAAACAGTAATGATTTGGGCCCGCAATACTAAAACAT
>JANITW010000005.1:11003446-11016732 GCA_027564335.1 Erythroxylum williamsii | reverse complement strand
AAAATTGATAATTTAATAATAAATAGAAAATTTATAACAATATTTAATAATAATAAGAATAATAAAGTGAATAATAATAATAATAATAATAATAATATAATGATAAGGACATTTTGGTCTTTTTGTTACTTATTCCTTTTTTATTCTAAGTTTATATTTTCAAACTAAACATTGGAATAGAAATTCTTTATATATTCTATTCCTTCTATTCCCTGAACCAAACAAAGTAATACTAATTTTGTTCTATTCCTCATCTTTTCTATTCTTAGGAATAATTATTCTATTTCCTACCTATTGCATTCCTTGAACCAAACAGGCTGAGGGTCTTTAAACGAAAGTGAAAACACGAAAAAGAAACAAACTTTAAACCAAAAACCTCTCCATTGAGTCATTGGCCCATAATGGCTGACAACGAAGCGAAGCGGCTCAAACCGAACGTAACCGCATTGGACAACAGGGTCAAGCCGGAGATCCAAATTGTGGATGGAGAAGCAAAAGGGAGCGGTTTAGTTTTTTAGTTTGTTTTATAACACTGTATTTCAGCTGCTATCGGTTTATTGAAAATTTGAACTCCCAACTTCTGTAAAGCCGCGTTCCCAACTTCTGGGACGAAACCTACCCCTCCGCCAATCCTACCAAGTCGCCGCCGTCTATCCGCGGCACCTCACCGGTAAACCAACTCTCTTTCTCTCTCTTCGACAACCCACATCACTTTAGCTTCCTTCGTTCTCACCATTTGCTTGTTTAATTTTCATTCTTTTGTGTATGTTTATGCTTTATTTTCTTCTCGTTTAATTTGTTTTACTAAGATAATTATAGGGACTTCTGGTTTTGTAATAGTCAGACTACTTAGGGACGAGGGTTTGCGCTGATTTTGTTTTGGGGTGCTTTCTCTTTTTCTTCTGTTTTTTCGTGTTAGGAAATCGTTTCTAAAACGGGGCCTTACCTCTCAGAATCTTCACTGTACTATGTGATGGTTTGCTGGCTTACATGTTTCTCTGATCGTTGAACTTGCTTCAAAAAGATTTCGTTTTTCTTCATATTTAAGAAGAATTTCAATAATCTTTACTCTTTGTGGGTTACTAATTTGCATGTCCATATAACTCTTGGCTTTGGGGTTGAATTGCAGGTTTTACTTGTTCATCAAAATGAAGCAATTAATAGCTCTAGGATTTGAGGGTTCCGCCAACAAGATAGCTGTTGGGGTTGTTACCTTAGATGGGTCGATTTTATCGAATCCTAGGCACACCTACATTACCCCACCTGGCCACGGATTTCTACCACGCGAAACTGCCCAACATCATTTGCAACACGTTCTTCCATTAGTTAAACAAGCTCTGGATGATGCAAAGTTAACCCCTGGAGAAATTGATTGCCTCTGTTACACGAAGGGACCTGGGATGGGAGCACCGTTACAAGTTTCTGCTATTGTTGTTAGGGTTCTTTCACAGTTGTGGAAGAAGCCTATTGTTGCAGTTAATCACTGTGTTGCTCATATTGAGATGGGTAGGATTGTGACTGGAGCAGATGACCCTGTTGTATTGTATGTCAGTGGTGGGAATACTCAGGTAATTGCATATAGTGAAGGAAAGTACCGAATCTTTGGAGAGACTATTGACATTGCTGTAGGAAATTGTTTGGATCGGTTTGCTAGGGTCTTGCAGCTCTCAAATGATCCAGCTCCTGGATATAACATTGAGCAGGTATACTGGCTTCAATTTTGTGTTTTGAGGAATTCTTGTATTCACTGTTCTTTAGTAGAGTTGACTGAGCTTAATTTGTTTGAACTTAAATGAGCCATATGCCATTTACACCTTGCAGACGATCAAGATTAATCATTGTGAATTTAGGCTTTATTTGGCCCTAAACATGTTCATTTAAAAAAAGTTGGCGCCCATTGTTATTTCAACTGGAAGGCCATGTAGCTTTGGATTAAGGGAATAAAAGGAAGAAAAAATCCTAACTATTATTCAAAGAAAGTGGTGCTGTTTGACATCGGTCAATAACTTGCTATTATTGGGCCATACTTGCTCTGATTTTATGTCATGATAGAGTTATTGCTATTTGTACATCTCTTTTTGAGTAATCTATTGGGGTTCTGAGTACTATGTACTTCGATTTAGTATGCTTATTTGAGATATTATCAGATTAAAAAATGTCTTCCTTGATACTGTTTGCTGCTAGTCATGTTTGTGTTATTTTGTCAAATTCTCTGATCTCACCTGTAAAAGTTATATAAATTCTTCATCAGCTTGCTAAGAAAGGAGAGAAATTAATAGACCTGCCTTACGTTGTTAAAGGAATGGATGTTTCGTTCAGTGGAATATTGAGCTATATTGAAACTACCACTGAGGAAAAGCTCAAAAATAACGAGTGCACCCCAGCAGACTTGTGCTACTCTCTGCAGGTAAAATTATATCAGGAATCATGAGCAGGCACAGTTGTTACAAATCCATGCCAAAAGGACATGTACATATTGATGGATGTAATCATATGATATGGTGCAGGAGACGGTGTTTGCGATGCTCGTGGAGATCACGGAACGTGCAATGGCGCATTGCGACAAGAAAGATGTTCTGATTGTTGGTGGTGTGGGTTGCAACGAGCGTTTGCAGGAGATGATGAGAATAATGTGTGGTGAGAGGGGTGGGACTCTGTATGCCACAGATGAAAGGTACTGCATCGATAATGGAGCTATGATTGCATACACTGGACTTATTGCTTTTGCTCATGGTTATACAACTCCATTGGAGGACTCTACTTTCACCCAGAGGTTTCGTACTGATGAAGTTCATGCAATATGGAGAGAAAAAGAAGAGTCAGCTCCTCCTAGGCCTTAGGACGAGGAATTACTGTGTCTTATTACCTTTGTATTTTGTTATTTAAGATTGATGTTAGAACCTGCGCACGAATGAACTTTTACCAAAGTTAACCAGATAACATATAGTAGTAGTTAAGGTTTGTCAACGGGACAACTCTGATTTGATCTAGCCCAAGGCTTAATAACTATAATAACTGTAACAAGAACGACTTCATTTGATAAGAAGGTCGGGAAGAGTTGAGTTGGGCTCAAACCGGGTTGCTTGTGGCCCAGTCGAGCCTTGGTTTTATTAAAATTAGTCTTTTCTTTTCATTTATTAACCTAATTGGCCATCAAATCAGAATTTACTTATGGCATTAGGGATGGCAAAGGGCATGTAGGTTTGATTAAGGGGAGCAACATTTTCGTACTTATAATTTTATACGCTTTGCTTCCCATTCTCTGGAGGCCCCTGTGTTCATGTTCTTCCGAGCAACTCTCAAGCCATGACTCCTCCAATCGACGATCTCAACAATAATAACCCTAAAAAACCAGTCTTCTTGACCAAGGCGCAGCGAGAACAATTAGCACTTCAACGCCGCCAAGAAGAGATCGAACAGCAGAAGAAGCATCAGGAACTCCTCCTCTCCCAGCTTTCCCGCCCCTCCAATTCCGACAAACCCTCCGACTCTGACCACCGCCGCGACCGAGACCGCGACCGGGAACGGGAACGGGAACGGGACCGGGACCGAGATCGAGATAGGGAAAGAGAGCGTGAGAGAGACCGCGCCGCCCGCGACCGACAGTCGGAGCGACGGAACCGCGAGAGGGAGCGGGAAGAGGAGGCGAAAGCTCGGGAGCGAGCCAGGTTGGAGAAATTGGCGGAGCGAGAGCGTGAAAAGGAGCTTGAATCGATTAAAGAGCAGTACTTGGGGTCGAAGAAGCCGAAGAAGAGAGTGATTAAGCCTAGCGAGAAGTTTAGGTTTTCGTTCGATTGGGAAAACACTGAGGACACTTCTAGGGATATGAATTCCTTGTACCAAAACCCACATGAGGCTCAGCTATTGTTCGGAAGAGGGTTTCGAGCCGGGATGGATCGGAGAGAGCAGAAGAAACTCGCGGCCAAGAACGAGAAGGAGCTGAGGGAGGAGATTCGAAAGAAGGAGGGTGTAGAAGAGAAGCCTGAGGAAGCTGCCGCGCAGAAGCTTCGAGAAGAGGCTGCTGATTTGTATGATACTTTTGACATGAGGGTTGATAGGCATTGGTCGGAGAAGAAGCTTGAGGAAATGACCGAGAGAGATTGGAGGATATTTAGGGAAGATTTTAATATTTCGTACAAGGGTTCAAAGATTCCTAGGCCGATGAGGAGTTGGGGAGAGAGTAAACTGAGTTCTGAGTTGTTGAAGGCTGTGGAGAGAGCTGGGTATAAAAAGCCGTCTCCCATTCAGATGGCTGCTATTCCGCTGGGGTTACAACAGAGGGATGTTATTGGGATTGCTGAGACTGGGTCTGGAAAGACTGCTGCTTTTGTGTTGCCTATGTTGACTTACATTACGAGGTTGCCTCCCATGAGTGAGGAGAATGAGGCTGAAGGGCCTTATGCTGTTGTTATGGCTCCGACTCGTGAGCTTGCTCAGCAGATTGAGGATGAAACTGTTAAGTTCGCACATTATTTGGGCATCAAAGTTGTGTCTATTGTTGGTGGACAGTCGATTGAGGAGCAGGGTTTTAGGATTAGGCAAGGGTGTGAGGTTGTGATTGCGACACCAGGTAGGCTGCTTGATTGCTTGGAAAGGCGTTATGCTGTGTTGAATCAGTGTAATTATGTTGTGCTTGATGAGGCTGATAGGATGATAGATATGGGTTTTGAGCCTCAGGTTGTTGGTGTGTTGGATGCAATGCCTTCCAGTAATTTGAAACCGGAGAATGAAGATGAGGAGCTCGATGAGAAGAAGATTTATCGCACAACGTATATGTTTAGTGCTACCATGCCGCCAGCTGTGGAGCGGCTTGCGAGGAAGTACTTGAGAAACCCTGTTGTTGTTAATATTGGTACTGCTGGAAAGGCCACTGATTTGATATCGCAACATGTTATAATGGTCAAGGAATCAGAGAAATTTTCGAGGTTACAGAGGTTGCTTGACGAACTTGGTGATAAGACTGCCATTGTGTTTGTTAACACGAAGAAGAATGCAGATACTATTGCCAAGAATCTGGATAAGAATGGATATCGTGTGACAACTTTGCATGGTGGGAAGTCTCAGGAGCAAAGGGAAATTAGTCTTGAAGGTTTTAGGACGAAAAGATATAATGTACTTGTTGCCACCGATGTTGCTGGTCGTGGTATTGATATCCCTGATGTCGCCCATGTCATTAATTATGATATGCCTGGGAATATTGAAATGTACACTCATCGTATTGGAAGAACAGGTCGTGCTGGAAAGACGGGTGTGGCTACTACATTCTTGACTCTCCAGGATTCAGATGTCTTTTATGATCTCAAGCAAATGCTTATTCAAAGCAACAGTCCTGTACCTCCTGAGTTGGCAAAACATGAGGCTTCGAAGTTTAAACCTGGAACAATTCCTGACAGACCTCCTAGGAGAAATGACACTGTTTTCGCTCATTGAGGGCTTGGGAATGAAGATTTACGGGGTGAAATCTTTTGATCATGGAAGTACACAAGGAGCAAAGCTTGCAATTTTTGGGATCTTAATTCTCAATCATCAGAAGTTTTTCTCTCCTTTTGTTAAAGTTCTCCTTTAGAAGTGGGAATTAAATGTTGATTCGCCTTTACACTGTTTATGCCTTCTGACTTTTAGTGATTGTAAGATTTCATGTCAGTATTGAGGACTTCCAGTTACATATTTTATTTTTGCTCATAACGATGTAATTCTCTAGGTTAGCTGACATTCTCAAGATATAAACTCTCCACGTCTTTGGCTATGATGATAGGAGAGAGCCCGAACAAATAGTTGGCTAGCAAATCTGGTGCTAGATTATTAGCTTATCAGTTTTTTCTGGTTGAGCTAAGCTAGGGCAAGCCATGGATGAGCTTGATGATGATGAATAATAAGTAATTTAACATCCAACTTAGCACTTGTTACAAAAGCTTTTACTGTAGATATTTGAGAACGAAGCTGAAAATCTTGATTTAGGTTACGGATGTGGTGAGTGGGTCAGCTCTTGGTTTCAACCGTTAGGAAGGTTATATAGATGGGGAAAAAGGCAAAGATATTGGTAGGAACCGTGTGAATTGCATGGAATAACATAGATGGCAAAACATTCAGAACCAAGAGGCAAGCATCACTAACACTGTATTATACATGTTTATTTTTTATTTGTCATCTTCATGGCATGGCAATGTTTGTCCCCTTTATCATTCTGATTAAGTTTGTGTTCTGTCATTCATTTTCATTATGGGATGCTGCCCCATGTCCCTTTGTGTATTACTCTGGTGCCTGTTTTCTTTATGTGGTAATTTTCTGGATCTATATCAACTGCAGATGGTCTTTGGTCCCGGTTGAGATTTTGGTTAGTTTGCGTTATCTCTAGCTACTATTTTGGAGTATCATGACATCAGACATAGCTGGAAAATAAGTGGAATTGTTTACTGATGGATAAAAAACTAATTGAGAATTGTTGTGAGCAACACAGGGTTTCTTTTTGGCACTACTGATACTCTTATGTATAGGCGCTTCATTTCTAGGGTGAGTAGCTCCAATTCAGGAAAGCAATGATTGTCTTGAGCGAAAGATTGACATGCCTTACGCATCAGTTGGTGTGGTTTGACTCAATTACGCTTTGAACATGCACATGCTAGTTGGTCAGTAGAGAATCCAGAAAAAACTTTCGACATTTCCAGTCATGGTACTTTGAGAAAAGTAGAGTAAGATTGATGCATCAAACATTTAATTTATTGAATCTCGTCAACGACTAAAACAGGGGATTATGATGCAACCGACTTACTTTGGAACGGTTGAACGACTTTCAATTCTTGTTCGAAAAGAATCATGTCTTGCTCTTCCAACGTTAGCCATGCTTCAATTCCATCATCCCTTGTGTCCATTAGATTTATTATTGGAAATGGTTTATGCACATTGCTCACCCAAGCAGGCTTCCCCCACCCAAAATCTACATCATTAACTGGCATTCTGCATAAACTGTTGAACATATAGAGATCCACCTCAGGGTTGTTGGTTTCTTCGTACATCTCTGCCACAGACTGGTACACTATTGATAACAGGTCGTCACAGTTTGTGGCCGTGTTACAATCAGAAATGGCATTCCTTATTGCATCCGTTACCAGATTCACCAGGTGGTGCAATTCAGTGCTATCATTTGGCAGGAATCGTGCAATGGCTTGCCTGAAGAAATTTCCACAGGCTTCCTCTGGTATTGGCAGAGTTGTCTTGCCCCTCATGTTCACGGCGTGACTCAAGACCGATGGCCTCAGGTACCCACGTCTTGATTTACCTGCCTTCATCAGAATCTCCCATATGAAGGCTGTCACAACGTTCAACCTTGTAGGCTGATGATGTACTAGCAACCCTGACGCACTAGCTGCTGTTGTGGAAATTGCTTTCAGGTTAGATATTACCTTCCTGTCAAATATGTAATTTTTTGTCACTACCTTAATTTCACTCTTCATTATCGAGGAATCTTCCGTCATTCCAGGGATGTGTTTTGCAGGAAAAAGGGATGACAGGCAGAAACCCGGGGAGCTTACTCGGTGGGTCCCTACCCGGCATGTTGTCGCCCACGTTGACATGAATGAGGTCATCGTGAATCCATCAGCAATCCTATGTGAGATGCGCAGACCGATAGCTAGTCCACCACACTCGAACTTGTTGATTTGGAAGGCTAGCAGTGGACTGGTATCTGATTCTACTAGAAACGGAACAAGATGATTTAGCTGCTCAACCTGGATGTTCCCATGGAGAACTTGGCTTAGTTTTTCACTTACATGGGCCTCCAAGTATTCTACTCCTTGGTCCTGGCAATCAACCAAGAGGTGTTTCTTATGGTATCTTCCTGCTAATGGGTAGAAGATGGACAAGGCTTCTGACACAGATCTCTCCAACCGTTTGTCTCTTTCAGTAGTATTTTCATTGGCTAAGTAGTAGAAGATAACGCCTGGATAAATTGGAGCAGGAAGTTGATCTAAAGCCGAAATTTTCAGGCTTCGAAGGTGAGGCGGAGTTGGAGATGAAGGACTAACCAACTTCCTTGAAATAATTTCTACCCTCATAGTGCCTAAGACCTTCCCTAGAGTTGCTTAGATGGAGAGACAAATGAAGCTTTGCTTCACTGGTTAAGGTACTAAATGCAATGAGCTTTAACACTTTGTCGTTTTTATTACTGAATTTTTCTCTGTTGTCTTTAATGTCGTAGTGGTTTTACATAATTAAAACTTCAATATTTGACATGTAACGTAAATAGACATTATATTTAATGTAATATGTTACATAGAACATGATGACCTATTAAATGTAAGTCTATTAGAAATAGTTTTTCTATTATATAGAAGTAAGATTGTGCACTATTGAACCTTTTCAAATCTTGTATTTTAGTGGAACTTTAACTAAATGTTGATGATGATAACTATATTACATCGAATATAAATAATGATAAAAGTCTAGAACTAGTGAACATCTATTGACACAAAATATGGCCAATGGTAAAATTTATAAATTTATTTTAAAGAGTTTCTATGTTATGTATAATTAAAAGTCTTATATTTGACATTTAATTATAATTAAATATCTCTCTTCGAGTGTATATTTTCAATATATATATATATATATAATGTTTGAAAAATAAAGTTCAATTTTTAAATTTTTTAGTTTAATTTAATTTAAAAAAATTGTTGATAAAAATCGATTAATTTATTAATTAATCAATTATTTTTTAAACTAATTAATTTTTATAAACAAAAGTAAACTGTTAAGATTGCATTTATTGTACTATATCTTTAATAGTTAGGTTTAGTATTTTATTTAATGTTTTTATATATAATGATGTTGTTTTATTTCTATTTATACCTAAAATGACGTAGTTTTTTACATGGAAACAGAATTAGAATAAAGAGAATTTAATGACGCAACTCTCTGCTATAAACTTACAAGTTTCTTTAAAGGAAACGCTATCTCAAGGGGAGATTTGGCCGTGGAGGATGTGATATTAGAGGATTTAAACAAAAAGCTTATCCTAATTTTAATGGGTCTTTGCGGGTCCTAAAGTAAGAAACCTACTACTTTTAACATTTACATTTCTCGACATATTCTATTTCTTGAACTTATCTTTCCCTATGCCAATACTCTTATAACTACCTTTTCCTCACCCTCTACTTCTTCTATCGATCATTTCATTGGCTTTGCTCTTCATCCATTTTCTTCTTCCATCATCTCAGTTCTAAACCAGCAATCCCTATCTCATTAACCTCCCTCACCTCCAGTTGTTCATCCCATAATCATGCGTACGTGATCATACTTGTACTTCATGTATATTTCTTGAATATATCACCTACACCACCATCACACACAACCCTTATGCTTTAAATCTCACATCCTTCACTCATGCCAATAAATTTTCTTACTAACGTTGAGCAATGTTTGATGAGTTCAATGCTCTTTATCACAATCACAATTGGAACCACCTTGTTTCAAGACGTCTTAATGTTTTTACTAAGCATTATAAGATGCATCTTATTGTAAAATGTTATCATCATACCTTAAGCATTGATTACATTGATACCTTTAATCCAGTAATCAAACCCACCACCATTCATATTATTCTCACTTTTGCTATATCTAGCACCTGGACCATTCATTAACTTGATGTAAATAATAAATTTCTTTATGGTTATCTTAAAAACCAGTTTATACGTGAACGGTTTATCAACGTCTTTAAAATTAATTTTGATTCTCCTAACTTTTATAATAGTCGTAAAATCAGGTAGAATCTAAAAAAAAACTAAAAACTAGTTTTTTAATTTCAATTGACAAAACATAATTAGGGGAGGGGTTATGATTAATTAACTAATAAACCAAATTTAACAAGGAATCAAAATGAATCAACTAAGTATTAAAGTGAAAATTTCAACAATTCATAACTCTAATTCAAGATAAATATCTCATCTAATTGTAACGTTGATCCTTAGTCTAAAAATATTAATTTTTATAATTCAAGCAATTAGTTTGAAACCTATTAGGATAGTTATAATAAATCTCAAAATTTCCTAAATTAATTGACTTAGCATTCAAACCAAGCTTACCATAAATTGATTGGATATGATAACATTCTATATCAATTAAATAATAGCAATTAGTAAAAAAGACTAAAGCCTAAAATAAATAAATAAGGTATCTACAACTATTCAACTTAGTTTTCTTGTGTATAATAAGTTAAATATGTGAATTTATAAATAACATATTTATACTTGTATCGATCTTTCATGACAATCAGGGATCACTGAATTCATTGATAGCTATAGAATATTCAACATCGAATTAATTTGTCAGATCAATTAATATTAACTATTCATAAAAATAAGAACATAAAACAAGAAATACTTGAATTAAAACATGAATCTAAGTTTGAAATGAAACTTTACAATCTTACAACTAGAGTTTTAAATCACCTTGAATCAGAATATTTAGGTTTTGCCACACATGACTTTATTTCAAATACCAAAAATAGAAGAAAACATGAAAAATTGAGAGAAAACTGCAAAACAATGAAAGAGAATGATTTGTAGAAGAGTTGGACGTGTTTTTCCCTTCTATTGTTACTCAAAACTTAACCTCCCTCAATATTGCAAAGATTCTTATCTAAACAAATCCAAATCCCTATATAATAGAGCTAGGAATAAGTTTCTTAATTGAATTCAAACTCTTAAGGTGAATCTAGCATTTGGCATTGCCTCACCTTATCTACTGCAGTTATGCAAAATTCCTAATTTGGCCCAATAATGCTCCAAAGTTAAGTCAAACAAAAGAAATATGTCCGATTAACAAATCAAATAACATCTTATTATATGTCTCAACCTTCTAACTTTACAAATCCATACCATATCTATTATGTTGTAATATAATCAAATAACATCTTATCATATGTCGCAACCTCCTAACTTTACAAGTCCACACCATCTCTATTATGTCTGTAAAGTCCATTAAGCCCTTTATGGCCTTAAACAAGCCCCTCATACTTGGTTTCATATCTTGAGTCAAAAGCTTCTTCACCTCAAACTTATTTCCTCCAAATTTGATACCTCGATCTTTATTAACAAGAAATCATCCCATTTCACCTTTCTTTTAGTTTATGTGGATGGTATCCTAGTAGCATATTCTTCACCTTCCTTCATTAACTCACTTATTTATGATCTTAACTTAAATTTTTCCATCATAGACTTAGGTACCAACCATCATTTTCTTAGTATCAAAATCAAGCCAACTTCTTATGATCTTCTTCTTACTCAATCACAGTACACTAAAGATCTTCTTTTCAGCACACATCTTAACAAATAAAAACCTACACCCCCACTGGTCACTTCTACTCTCCCACTTTTCAAAACTTATAGCACTCAAATACTTGATCTTATTGAATACCGTAGTTCTATTGGTAGGCATCGTAAAGCTTGTCTAATTAAATTCAAAGTCAACAGGCCTTACTCGAGTTAACTAAACTTCAATCTAGCTCGGACTGCCTAAAAATTAAAAAAAATGACATCATTTTTTATTTTAAAATTTTAAAATATATTTAATTAGGCTTCAGATCACCTAAGCCTGAGATTAGGCTTAAGTTGATAGCCTCAAACTTGAGGGTTTCAAGTTGGGCACAAGTTCAAACATAAAATATTGCCACCCCTAATTGTTAATCCTCTTAAATACCTTTGTCTTATTTGCCTTGACATCTAATTTATTTTCAATAAAGTATCTTGGTTCTTACAATACCTTACTGACATCCAATGGATCACAGTCAAATGCATTACACATTGTCTTTATTCCGGAACCTCTTATGGCATTTATTTTACTCGATCAACCTCACTTTCCTTATAGGTTGTGATTATGATTGGGCCTGTCTTTATTATTATTAATCTACATCTGACTATGTATTTCTTGGTTCTAATATCATTTCTTAGAGTGTCAGTAAACAAGTAGTTGCTAAATCCAACATTGAAGCTGAATATAGGAGCACTATTATAAGGCCTTAATATATACCCTAGAAGTATTATAGTATGTCTTGAGTGCATTAAGAAGTGAACACAAAGAATTAAGTGCATCCAAGCATAATAAGGGATATAATGGTAATTAATTTAAAATGACAGGGGTAAATTGGTAATTTGTTCATTTCGATATGGGTATGAATAATTATTAAGTGAAAGATGGACTAGAATGATATCAATTGATGATGTTATATGACAATGTGGGAATTAAAGAAAGAAGGACCAAATGTGAAATTTACCTACAATTAACACATCATCCAATCGGATTGAGGCATATGATCCAATATGATTGAAGCATGTGTGAAAGTCTAGAAAGTGTATCAAATGTGTATGTAAGAGAGGAGAGAGGGACAACATTTTGGGGGTTTTAACACCAAATTCTCTTCTCATTTCCTTTTCGTTTCATCTTTTTAATGACATCATTTTACACAAGGAATCAAGCTAATCCTAAGTGGAAATCAAGGTAAAAGTTAATGAATTTTCTTCTTATCTTCATCTTTTCTTGCTTTGCTCATGAAGAGCTAGATTTATAAGGTTAAAATTGGTATTGAGATATGTATTTGTGACGTTTTTAGTTGGTGAATCAAGCAAAACTAAAGAGAGGAAGAGATGAAAAAGCATTAAAAGAGGTAGTTGACCAATTTCAAGGTTTGGGACAAGACTTAGATTAATTTTTGTTTGTGCATGCTTGAATGTGTAAAAAGATTGATCTAGGCATGGAATGGTTGCTGGAATAGTGCATTGGTGTTACTTTGCATGGAATTAGTTGAATATGATAAAAGAGTGTCGTTTAGTGAAATTTTGTCTAGGGTTTACTTGAACCAGTCTCATTGTTTTGTCCATAACTTGGCCTAAACACTTCCAAATTGGGTAACTCCAATCGGAGATAAGATATAAGACATAGCACTAAAAATCTCTAGAAGAGACCCGAACCTAATTCTAGTTGCATGACAATGGAAGTTAAGATTGAAAATGGTAACCTAATGTTGCCCTTGTATTGGAGCAACTTGTTTTTGGTATATATCTCATGATTTAGAAGCCCAAATAGCCTGATTTTTTAGGCAGTGAAAATTAGAGACATATGCAAACAAATGTTCAGAAGACCTCCAAGACTAAGTTGAACATTTGCCATGTGAAAAATATGGAAAAATTGCAGATTGTCGTGTGATTTGCTCCTGGATTGATTTGTTGGCCCATTTTTAGACCCACCGTATGCCTAACCCCAATTGAAATATTTTGAGTTTTTTTTCTGTTTTGATC
>JANITW010000005.1:10975981-10994703 GCA_027564335.1 Erythroxylum williamsii | reverse complement strand
ATTAATAATAAACCAAATTTGAGAAGAGAGATTACCTTATCGTCGTTGTTGCGTTTTTAATCCACAACAGAAAAAAGGAGAAAAACGATGGTAGATGCCACAAGAAACGTCATGAAGGCATGGGTATTATTCCCGTGAAAGAGAGACGCAAATATAGGAGATGAAGGGAAATAGAAGCATCAAAAGCATGACTGAAATTTTATGATGAAAGACACAAAGGGAAAAGCTTAACAAAGACTTGAAAAAGATAAAAAGGCAAGGATAAATTCTCAGGAGAAATAAACGTGAAAGAGCTGAAAAGAGAAAAATGGGAAAGCTTGACAAAGACTTGAAAAAGAGAGAAAGGGGAAAGCTTAAAACAAAGACCTGGAAAAAAAGAATAAGCAAGGGACCTGAGAATAAATGTGAAAGAGCCGAAAAGAGAAAAATGGGAAAGCTTGACAAAGACTTGGAAAAGCGAAAAAGGGGAAAGCTTAAAACATAGACTTGGCAAAAAGAATAAGCAAGGGACTACGACTGCTTGGAAACGAAAATGACGAACGGACCGAATATGAGGGTATAAAATTGTGTTTATATGCACTGAACCGGTAACTAACCGGTTCGACCGATACCGGTTTAACCGGTTAATTGACCGATTTTTGCCGGTTCAAACTGGTTTAATTGACAACTGGTTTTTAAGGGTCAACCGAACCGGATTGCCGACCGATCACCGGTCGAACCGGGAGGTCCGGTCTAGGTTTTAAATCACTGGTTCTTAGTATTTTTTTTGTTGCCTCGCTTGTTATAGGTACCCGACACAACAGGCTTAACATCACTCTCCCTAATACTTGTCCTCAAGGTCGAATGTTGCGAACTTTTATGCTATTAGATTATATGAAATTCAAGTGGCCTTGAATGTCAATAGGCTCCCCCTTTGGTTCAAATATTAAGAACCCTTTGCGGAGTCGCATTTCCATTCTGGTTGTTATGTCAAGATTGGAAGTATTTGCTAGTAATGAATATTTAACCCTAATGGCTGCCCAAAGCTAGAACACATAGAAGACATGATGTATTTGAGCCTAAGTAAAGCAAAGCAAAACGGCGTTGTTTAAAATTATTTTTAAAAGTTAAAACAGTCAAGACCTAATCAAGCTCGACTCTTAGATTCGACCCATAAGACCCAATCGGGTCTCAAGCTAAACCTGGGTCTTTACCAAAAAATTTTGGAGTTAACTTCTCATTAGGTCTGGTAGCTAATGATTTACTTTTATAAGATTGAAGCTTAGCGTACACCAAATCTCCTACTTCAAATGTCACTTCTCTTCTTTTCCTATCAACAACATGCTTCATTCTATTATGGGCAATGACAAGTTGATCCTCTAATTCCTCTAAAACAACATCTCTAGCCTTTAATTACTCATCAAGCTCTTAATTTGAAGTATAGTTGCTTCTATAACATATTGTTAGTTATCAACTTTAGAACCTTAAGTATCTCCTGAAGATCATTTTCAATTATTTTCTAATCAATAAGACCTGGTCTTAGATAGTAGTTGAAGACCTGGTCTTAGATAGTAGTTGAGCAACCTAAATTTATGTTTCAGTAGCATTATTCCAAGAGCATAAAAATCTTAGTTTGTTATTTTTTCTTCTACTTAAAGGATGTGTACCAAATGAATAAAGATGAGATGCTTGCATTCTTGCTTTCATATTCTCTACAACTTCCTTCTCAATTTATATTCGTTTATAACTTACAATTGGTATCAGAGCTTTCTTCTTAAGGGACCCGTGAGATGGAACATAACACAAGCTTCTCTCAACTTGTTCCTCCTGTTTTCGATGGAGATAATTATCAACTGTGGGCAGTAAGAATGGAGACTCACCTGGAAGCCTTAGATCTTTGGGAAGTTGGGGAAGAGGATTATGAAATTCCTCCACTGGCAAACAAGCCTACCTTGGCTTAGATCAAAAATCACAAGGAAAGAAAAACTAGGAAGTCGAAGGCAAAGGCATGTCTGTTCGCTACGGTTTCAACAACCATTTTCACAAGAATCATGTCTCTTAAAATAGCAAAAGAAATCTAGGATTATTTGAAGGAAGAATATGCAGGAGATGAGAGGATACGAGGAATGCAAGTGTTGAATTTAATAAGGGAATTCGAGCTGCAAAAGAAGAAGGAATCTGAGACAACCAAAGATTACTCAAGTCGGTTGCTTGGCATCGTCAATAAGGTATGGTTACTTGGCACTGAATTTACTGATTCAAGAATTGTAGAAGAAATTCTTGTAACAATGCTTGAAAGATACGAGGCATCTATAACCACCTTAGAGAACACTAAGGATCTATCCAAGATCACCTTGGCATAATTGCTCAATGCCTTGCAGGCACAAGAACAAAGGAGATTGATGAGGTAAGATCGGATGATTGAAGGACCCTTGGCAGCAAAACACCAAGAAATAGCAAAGAATTAGAAGAAAAATGTCAAGAAAAATCAGGCATTCAACAGCAAAAGCACTGCAAGCAACCAAAATCGAAGCAAAGGAAAAAACTCAACCATGTCAGCACTGCAACCAAACAAGTCATCCATCATTCAAATGTTGGAAAAGACCATATGCAAAGTGTAGCAAGTGCAATCAGCTTGGATATGAAGCTGTGATTTACAAAAACAAATTTCAAAAGCGTGATGTAGATGCCTAAGTTGCTCATCAAGAAGAAGAAGAAGACCAGATTTTTGTGGCAACATGTTTTTTAGCCAAAAACTCTCCAGAATGCTAGTTGATTGACAGTGGTTGTACAAAACACATGACGTACGACAGAACTCTCTTCAAGAAGCTTAAGTCTACTGAATTCACGAAGATCAGAATTGGAAATGGAGGCAACACTTTGGCAAAAGGAAAAGGGGTTGTGGTAATCACAACAAGTCAGGTATAAAGAAAATTCTAGATGTTCTTTATGTACCTGAAATTGATCATAACTTATTGAGTGTGGGTTAGCTAATTGAAAAAGGATACAAAGTGCTCTTTGAAGATAGACTTTGTCTCATTTATGGTACCACTTGAGAGGAGATTTTGAAGGTCAAAATGAGAGGTAAAAGCTTCTCATTTGATCCAATAGAGCAGGAGCAAAATGTGTATTGCAGTGATGTTGGCAACACCAAAATTTGGCACAAGAGACTTGGCCATTGCAATCTTCAAAGAATGTTGAGCATGAAGAAGAAGGACATGGCAAGAGGATTACCAATGCTTGCTAATCATTTGTCAAATTGTACTACTTGTCAATTTGATAAACAAAACATATTGTTCTTTCCCAAATCAACTTGGAGGGCCTCCTGAAATTTACAACTGATTCACACAAATATTGCAAGACCTCAAAGAACGTCATCATTACAAGGTAGCCTTTACTATGTTATCGATGATTTCAAAAGAATGTGTTGGATTTTTTTCTTGAAATTCCAATCACAAGTGGTTGAAGGGTTCTGGAAGTTCAAGAAAATGGTGGAAAATCAAAGTGGCCGCAAGATTTAGAGCTTAAGGTCTGATAATGGAAAGGAGTACATCTCTGGAGAATTCAATTCACTTTGCGAAGAAGCTGGAATTATTCATCACCTCACAGCTCCTTACACTCCTAAGCAAAATGGAGTTAGCAAGAGAAGAAACATATCTGTTTTGGAAATGACCAAATGGATGTTGCATGAAAAGGAGTTGCCAAAGAAATTTTGGGCAGAGGCGGCAAGCACAGTTGTGTTCCTACAAAATCGACTTCCAACTAAATCTTTGGAGAAAAAACTCTATTTGAAGCTTGGTATAGTTATAAACCCTCATTGAGCTTTCTCAAAGTATTTGGTTGTGTGTGTTTTGTTCGCATTCCACAGGTTAAGCATGACAAGTTTGACAAGAAAGCAACTCTAGGCATTTTCGTGGGCTATAGTTTAGTTTCTAAAGCCTACAAGGTGTATCATCCACAAATAAAAAAAATACCCATCACCAGAGATGTGCACTTCAATGAAGACAAAGGATTGGAAGAATCAACAGCAAGCAAGTGGATCCTAACAAAGCCTAGACGATAACATTCTTAATGGTCAACTAACAAATCAGTGGGAGAATGAATTAGAAGATGATGTCCCAATGGGAGGTATAAAGCCACTTTCAGACATCTATCAAAGATGTAATGTGGCAATATGTCAACCAACTGGTCATGAAGAAGCTCTTAAAGACCCGAAGTGGAGAAATGCAATGGAGGAGGAGCTGTCAATGATTCAGAAAAATAGAATTTGAGAGTTGGTTGACAGACTTGAAGGTAGAAAAGTCATCAGCGTAAAATGGGTATTTAGAACAAAATTAAATGCATATAGCTCCATCAACAAATACAAGGCCAGATTTGTTGTTAAAGGATATACACGAATTTTTGGTGTCAGTTACTCTGACACATTTGCTCTTGTTGCCAGATTGGACACAATCATAATGTTGCTTGCAATAGCAGCACAAAAGGGGTGGAAAGTATTTCAACTAGATGTCAAATCAACATTTTTTAATGGTGTTTTGCAAGAAGAAATATATGTGGAGCAGCCAAAGGGATTTGTGAAACAAGGAGCAAAAGATAAAGTTTACCTGCTTAAAAGGGCTCTTTATGGCCTAAAACAAGTGCCAAGAGCCTAGTACAACAAGATAGATGATTATTTCCTGACTTACGACTTTGTTAAAATCTTATCTAAGTTCACTCTTTACGTAAAACATATGGGCAATGAGTTAATGATGGTATCCCTCTATGTTAATGATCTTTTGGTGACAAGAAACAATACAAGGTTGGTTGAGGAATTCAAACAAGAAATGATGCAATTTTTGAAATGACAGATCTTGATCTTATGACATATTTCCTTAAAATGGAGATCAAGCAAAGCCCAAATGAAATATTCATTTGTTAGAATAAGTATGCAAAAGAGATATTGAAGAAATTTCATATGGAGGAGTGCAAAACAATAAACACACCGATGAATCAAAAAGAGAAGCTGAGTAAGGAAGACGGTACAAATAAGATTGATGAAGGACACTTTAGAAGTTTGATTGGTTGTTTGATGTATCAAGGCAAGACATTTTATTTGTTGTAAGTCTCTTATCTCGTTTTGTGCATTGTGCTAGTGAAATGCATTTGAGAGCAACAAAAAGAATACTAAGATACATCAAAGGTACTGCTAATTATGGTATCAAGTTCATGAAGTGTTATAACTCTAAGTTATATGGATTCTCAGATCGGGATTGAGTTGGATCAATTGATGATTTGACAAGTACTTCAAGATATTGTTTCAGCCTTGGTTCTGGAATTTTTTCATGGCGCTCAAAGAAACAGGAGATTGTAGCACAATCCACTACAAGGCAGAATTTATCGCAACAACAGCAGCAGTAAATCAAGTTTTATAGCTGAGAAAAATTGTGTGATTTGCACATGGAGCAAAAGAGCAACATTGAAATTTCCGTTGACAATCAGGTAGCAATCGCTATCTCAAACAATCCAGTGTTTCATGGGAAGATTAAACATTTCAGTATCAAGCTTTACTTTTTGAGGGAAGTCCAGAAAAATGGAGATGTGACTTTAATTTACTGCAAGACTGAAGATCGGTGGGCAGATTTGTTTACAAAGCACTTCTAGTCAGTAAGTTCGAGCTCCTAAGGCAAAAGATTGAAATTTGCACTTACTAAAGCAAGGAGGAGTGTTAGTTATCTGCTTTAGAACCTCAAGTATCTCATGAAGATCATTTTCAAGTATTTTCTAGTCAATAAGACCTGGTCTTTAGGCAGTAGTTGAGCAACCTGATTTCTGTTTCAGTAGCATTATTCCAGGAGCATAAAAATCTTAGTTTGTTATTTTTTCTTCTATTTAATGGATGTGTACCGAATGAATAAATTAGAGTTGCATTCAATTATTGCTTTCATATTCTCTGCAAATTCCTTCTCAATTATATTCGTTTATAACTTACACATATTATAGGAGGAAATTTTCGGAAGAACTATTCTTATCCTTATATTAAGCTGACCTTGAAAGAGGGACCACCCCTAGTTTAGATGTATTGTCTTATCGTAGGGCTTCGATTGTAATTCTCAATTTAGGGTCTTGATTGATCTTTTATGCAATATATACCCAATTCAACACCTTGGCAACAATAACTGCCTCGTGACTTCGAGATAAAGCATCTGCCACCCTATTTTGAGTTCTTGGCTTGTACTTAATTTCAAAATCAAATCCTAGTAGCTTAGACAACCACTTTTGGTTCTCCATTGTCGTTGCTCTAATAGAAATTTTAAGCTAGACTGATCAGTCCTCACTACAAACCTTCTATCGAATAGGTAATGTTGCCATTTTTGGATTATTAACACGATGCCATCAATTCCCTCTCGTATACACTTTTGAAGTAAGCCCTTCCAATTAGAGCTTGACTGAATTAAGCTACTGGATGGTTATGGTTGTTTTGCATGAGAGCTGCTCTCAATCCCAACCCTGACCCATTAACCCCTACCATAAACTCTTCATTGAAGTTAGGCAATGCCAAGACAAGCATTGTTGTCATCAACTCTTTAAGTTGGTGCGCGACTTTGTTGCTTCTTCATCCTAGTAGAAGACATCCTTTCATAGCAACTGAATTAACGATATGGCTATTTCACCATAATCCTTCCCAAATTTGAGTTTCCCCTAACGCAACCGACAACTTTAATCTACGAATTAAATTCAAACTTCAAATCCAAGGACAAGTAATCCTCAACTACCACTGGCTCTTGCAATCTCACAAGAATACCTTTACAAATACCTTAACCTCCCACTGTCATTCTCGTCCTTATCACTACGTTGTACCTGTCATCTCTTCCAAGGGTAAATTTAACTCCATTAGCTTAGAGGCAATGAAATTATGGGATCCCCTACAATCAATCAACACCACCACCATCCCCAAAATCTCTCCCTTTAGTTTTAGTGATTATGGTGACGTCAAACCAACCACTGAATTGAGCAACACTTCCACCATTTCCACAAATGCCACTTGCTCTGATTATGTTACCATAGCCTCCTCAAGTTCTCCCATTTTCTCCTAATAAAACTCATTATGTACGATGAGAACATTTAATTCATGATTATTGCATCGATGCCTAGGATGGTATTTCTCATCACAAAGGAAGCACGACCCCTTCTCTCGTCTTGCTTGAGAGGTTATGAGTTTCTTGAAGACCCACTACAGAGACAAAAAACATTAATGGAGGACGTTAGTTTGGCCCCTAGGAAACCGATGCAGCAATTGTTTCTTAACTCACTCCATATCAAGAATCACCGTCGTTTCTCTTCAAAACAAAACCATAAGAGGGCTCTTCCTTCAAGGAATATAACATCATCTTCCACCTTTGTTGAAAGGCCTAACTTACCCCTAAAAGCTAGCTTAAGATTAGAGGTTTGCACATTATTATAAATGACTGAATGCATTCACACTTGTCCGATGTGGGATTCTTGACTCACCCCCCTCAGCTCAAAATAGGGCTAAGTATTTACTGAGTATATTAGGCAAAGGGACAAAATTGAGTATCGCCTCAAGCCATCGAGACAACTTGACTCTAATACTATGTTAAAAAGCCTAACTCACTCAAAAAGTTAGCTTAAGAGAGGAGGTTCACACATTTATACAATATTATAAATGGTGGAATCATAGGCTCTAATACAAAGATGTTAAAGAATCTAGTATCAACCTATTAGAGAAATTATAAGAAGAAAGAAAGAAAGAAAGAAGAAAAGTGTAGATTAATGATGAAATCAGGTATAAAGAATATGGTTGGTAGCTTTCGAGATGCTGCCCCTCTCCCACACAAAATCACTCACAAAATAAGTGTCATTCTCTTACCAAACCTCTACAAGTCTACACACGTTACACACATAGGCTCAAGACCAAACAACCATGCATTGAATTCCTAGACTAACTGCCACGTGGAGTTTCACTCATTCAATTATTTTTGATTAGTTTATGCATTCAATTATTTCTTTTTTAATTGTGATTCCTATTTTGTAGGAGGGAGTTCCTCCACTTTCTTTTAGTTATTCTGAGTTGTAGGAGGGTGTTCCTCCACTTAGAAGTAATGCTCCCTTGATGTAGTTGGTATTTATGCCTCACTCATGTATTTAAACAACAACATCAATGAGAGAAGCAACTTCCAAAATCAATTAAGTCTTTGAGCACTTAGTCTCAAGAGGTTCCAGGTTCCCTCTCTAGAGCTTGAACTCATAGCCAACATAGGTTGCAAAAAAAAAAACCCAAACCTACCCACTCAAACACCATCCACACCCTTGAGCGAAAGACCATAACCAGATCCTTAACTCGGAACCATAACAAATTGGTATCAGAGCCAATAGTTATGGGCGAATCAGTCCAAGATCAGCTTAACAAACTCTTCAACTTACTCTTAGCCGAGCAGTAAGCCAACCAGTCCAGAAATGAGAAAGTTGAACAACTTCACGCCAAAATGGATGTCATGTCTCTCGACTTGCAATCGGCAAAGAAGAGCTTGTCTTCTTCAAGCACTGAAAGTCACACGAAAACATGCAGAGATAAGGAATTTCTGGTGTGATAGTTTCTGAAAATTCAAGAGGAAACTCGATTGTGCCAAAATTCACAAAACTTGACTTCTCTCTCTTCAATGGGCTAGAAGACCATTTGGGTTGGCTTAGCAATTGTCAACATTTTTTTCATCATCAATCAACAGCCGAGGAAGAAAAGGTGAGCTTAGCCTCCTATCACTTAGAGGGAATTGCTCAATTGTGGTATATGCAGTTGTTGCATGATGTTCCTGATCCAACTTGGGAGGAATTCTCACACCAATGCAATATTCGATTTGGTCCTCCTATCCGCAGCAATAAATTGGGAGAATTAGCAAAGCTCAAGCAAATTGGCTTAGTGGCGAATTATCAGAACAAAATTGAAATTCTGGTGTCTTGTGCTGGTGTCCTTACACAACATCGAAAGGTTCAGCTTTATCTCAGCAGATTGCAAGATTCTATTGCTGTAAAAGTTGAACTTCATCAACCTAAGGACTTGGTGACCGCAACGACCATGCCAAGGCTGTATGAACGAAAATTGTTCTCACATTCTTCAACAATTAGGGACAATCGATGCATTGCTCTTATTCCAGAACTCTAACCGAACCGTTCAGTGAAACGGTTGACTAGAGATTAGATGAACGAAAGCGATAGAAAGGGCTATGCTTTAATTGTGATGAGCCGTTTCTTCGCGCTCATCAGTGTAAGAAATTGTTTTGGATCAATTTAGAAGAAACAAAAGATCAGGTGATGCAATTTCAGATGTGCAGGATCTAGAACTACCACCTGAGATTTCGTTGCATGCAATTATTGGAATTCGAAACCCCCAATCCATGCGATTGGTAGGAAGCTGGAACAATGGCAAGGTCCTAATTCTAATCGATTCTGGCAGTACTCACAGTTTTGTATCTGCATCAAAGGTAGCTGAATTGAATGCTGGAGTGAATGAGAAGAATGGATTGAAAATTAATGTTGCTAATGGGGAACAAATCAGCAGCCCAGGTATCTGTAAGGGAATCCCGAGTCTGCTGAGACATAATTCTTTTTCTATGGATTTATTTGTCCTGCCGATAACTGACTTTGATGTGATTTTAGGAGTTAATTGGCTTCGCACCTTGGGACCCATTCTTTGGGATTTTACTATCATGTGCATGTCTTTTGTTCTATAGGGACATTTTATAGAATTGCGAGGCATACATCCATCCTCTTCTCTAGTACAGCCTGAACTTAATGCTATACAGACATCCAAAGAAACAGACATTCAGTTGCATAAATTATTGGCTGAATGCATTACTTTATTCAGTTCTCCAACGGGCCTGCCTCCAAGCAGGTCATGTGATCATCGAATCCCCTTGGAACTAGGAGCGGGGCCAGTTGTGGTTTGGCCGTATAGATATCCCCATGGTCAGAAAGATGAGATTGAAAGACAGTGTGCTGTCATGTTAGAACAAGGCATAAGCCGACCAAGTCGTTCTCCTTTCTCTTCACTTGTGATCTTAGTTCCAAAGGTACATGGTTCTTGGCGTTTACGTGTTGATTACAGATAATTAAACGCCAAAACAATCAAAGATAAGTTCCCTATTATGGTGATTGATGAGTTATTGGAAGAATTAGGAGTAAAATTCTTCACAAAATTGGATTTATTATCCGAATACTACCAAGTTGCCATGTATTCTCCGAATATTGAAAAAACAGTGTTTCGAACACATCACAGTCATTTTGAGTTTTTGGTGATGGTACTTGGACTCTCCAACGCCCCTTCAACCTTTCAGGCCTTGATGAATGAGGAAATTAAGGCTTACTTGAGGATATTTGTTCTGGTTTTCTTTGACGATATTTTAATTTTCAGTCGAACGTGGGCAGAACATCTTCACCATTTGCGTCTGGTGTTTCAACTGTTGATGCAAAATAAGGTAAATTTTTAAAATTCGTGGACGAACTTTAATAAGGGGGAGAATGTAACACCCAATTTCTGATTTACAAAAAAATCGTTATAAAAATCAGCATTTGAGACTAATGTCATTAAAATCAAGACAGCAAATCATAATTTTTGGTAACATCAAATTAATGATGTTTGACACTTTTTCGGTCGTCACAGGAAATTGTACTAGCGGATTTTAAAGAATCAGTACAAGAGGGACATTTTTATAAATAATGAAAAGAGTGATCTATAAAGGAAACTAAGTGCAAATAAGACAAAACACTTGTCTTCCTCCTCCCTCACTTGGCTAAATTCACCATGGAAGCTCCTCTTTCAAAATTTTCAAGCTTTGTAATAAGAAAGTGAAGAAGAATCAAGTCAATCAGTCGACACAAAACGGTAAGCCTCGATCCTAACACTTGATTCTACCGATTGGAATTTAGTTTCTCACTTTCTTTTGTCATAACTATGAAACCCACTTGCTGAAATTTATGGGTTTGATGATTTTGATGATAGATTCTTATTTTTTGATGTCTAATGACTAATTAACAAAAGGAAATTTCCTTTTTTTTATATGGTGATTTGGGCCTAAACCAAAACCTAAGGTTTTAAAATTCAAAGCTGCCAAGAGACGCAGATTCGTAAGTCCTTCTTATACAATTTTTTTAAGCTATTTAACATGTGAATTTGAAGAAACTCAAAACTTTACGAGTCCTGGACTTCATAATGTCGAAACTTAGCTCACAATTTCGAGTACCTAATTCTTTATGTCTTGATTAGCTTAATCACATTTAAACCTATTCGGTTTCAATGATTCATCCGCGTAAGTCTCATTCGTGAAGGTATAACTTTTTCTACATAGATCCCATGTTTTTCAAAATTTCCATACCTCTAGTTAACACATAGATTCACATTTTTTCTTTTATAATCATTTTTTAATTCGGTCATTATGGCTTCCAAATATCTCATTTACAGTCAGCCTTAATATTCTGTCACGAGTTGGACCCTTCTTGACTAAAATCATTATAACTTATTCATTTCTTATCCAATTGAGGTTATTCAAATTGTCATTTTCAATAGACTCATATGGCTATTACATATCCAAAGACAACTTTAAAATGATGTAATTTGGATTTATTGTAATTTTTCTAAGGCTGTCCTGTTTCTGTTCTCTTCTGTATCACTAAGGCAGTAACACCCTTCACTTATTTAGCCATATCGCACAGGATACTCATCCAATTAAAATTCCCTTTATACAACACTTAGACGACACATTTTTTAGCATTTCATAAGAAGAACTCATCATCCAATTCTGACTCTTAAGTCCTCAAACAATTAACTTTCATTTCGTGTTTCAATCCCGCTGAACCAGTTTCAATCCGGGACTTATATTTCATTTGTTTTTTGGCTCACCTTAAATTCTATAAAAAAAAATATTCAGGGATACAGTGGACACCTATATCTACAACTTTCAAGTTTTGAGTTTCTTCAAATTCACACATTAAACAGCTCAAAAAAATTGTATAAGAAGGACCTACAAATCTACCTACCTTAGCAACTTTAAACTCCAAAACTCTAGGTTTTGATTTAGGCTGAAATCACCGTAAAAAATGAAAATTTCCTCATGTTAATTAGTCATTAGACATCAAAGAATAAGAATCCATCATTCAAATCATCAAACCCATAAATTTCATCAAGTAGGTTTCATAGTTATGATAAAAGAAAGTGAGAAATTAAATTCCAATCGGTAGAATCAAGTGTCAAGATCGAGGTTTACCGTTTTGTATCGATTGATCGGCTTAATTCTCCTTCACTTTCTTGTTACAGAGCTTTAAAATTTTAAGAGACGAGCTTTCATGATGAATTTGGCCAAGTGAGGGAGAAGGAAGACAAGTGTTTTTTCTTGTTTGCACTTAACTTCCTTTATAAACCACTCTTTTCATCATTTACAAAAATGCCCCTTTTGTACTGATTCTTTAAAATCCGCTCATACAATTTCTTGTGACAACCGAAAAAATGTCAAACATCATTAATTTAATGTCACAAAAAATTATGATTCACTGTCCTAGTTTTAATGACATTAGTCTCAAATACCGATTTTTATACCCTTTTTTGTAAATCAAATACTGGGTGTTAGATTCCCCCCCTTTATTAAAATTCATCCACGAATTTTTAAAATTTACCTTACTAGGAAAACAACTGTGGATATCTAGTTCTTATTGATTCTTCTGTTTCCCATGTACATCCCTCAACTCTATGATTTCGCCATTGGACTTTAATTATTGGAACTTCTTTATTCCACAATTTTTTAATTTATTTGTCCATGATGGCAACTAGTTTTATGCTATTTCCAATTTTGGGGTTTGTAATACATGAGAAAAATCTGGACTATACTTTCTTAACATTGATATATGAAAAACTGGATGCACGTAGCTAAAATGAGGAGGCAAAGCCAACCGATATGACACATTTTTTACTCTTTCAAGGATCTCGATTGGTCCAATATATTTAAGATTTAGCTTCCCTCTCTTTCCAAACCTGACTACATCTTTCAAAGGAGAGACTTTTAAGAAAACTTGATCACCTAGTTCATACTATACATCCCTCCTCTTAAAATCTGTACAACTCTTTTGCCTATTGAAGGTCATTCTTAATCTTTCTTGTATAAGAGGAACTTTTGCAGATGTTTCTTGAATAAGTTCTGATCCCTCTAATTGTTTCTCTCCTACTTCTATTCAACATAGTGGAGATCTGCACTTTCTACCATACAATGCCTCATAAGGTGTCATCCCAATGGTGGAATGATAGTTGTTATTGTAAGCAAATTCTATTAAAAACAAATGACATTCCCAATCTCCACCAAAGTCCAGGACACACATTCTTAGCATGTCTTCAAGTGTCTAGATGATTCTCTCTAATTGCCCATTAATCTAAGGGTGGAATGCTGTACTGAAATTCAATTGTGTACTCATGGTTTCTTGTAGTTTCTGCCAGAATCTTGAACTGTGTTCCTCTATCAAAAATAATAGACACTTGCACTCTATGATACTTCACAATTTTGTCAACATATAACTGGGCTAACAGATATGCACTATAAGTGGTTTTAATTGCTATAAAGTAGGCTGACTTGGTGAGTCTATCGACTACAACCCAAATAGAATCATGTCCCTTAGGCATTCTTGGCAGTCCAACCACAAAATCCATGGTAATCTGCTCTCATTTTCACTCGAGTAGCAATAGCTCTTGTAGTAGTCCAGTAGGTTTCTGATATTCAAATTTGATTTGTTGACAAGTTAAACAGGTGGATACAAACTGAGCTACATTTTTCTTCATACCTGGCCACCAATAAATACCTTTACCATCATAGTACATTTTGGTGGTTCCAGGGTGAACATTATAGGGTGTCTAATGTGCCTCATGCATAATTTTTTGTTTTAGCTCATTTATATCAAGTACACATAACTTGTTACCACATTTCAACACTCTATCATCTATATTGAACTCTGTCACCTTACCATCTTGTATAGCTATTCTCAATTTGGCTAGCTTAGGATTACTGTCTTCAGCAGTTTTAATCTCCTCAATAAATTGGATTTTACCTGGAACTGAGCAAGTAATACTTAAGAATCAGATACTTCTAAGTGCAATCCCATATTAAATAACCCATTTAAATCTTTAACTAACTCTTTCTTTTGAATGGAGATATGATACAAACTCCCAATCGATTTTATACTCAGGGCATCAACCACTATATTGGCTTTACCCGAGTGATACAAAATCTGACAGTCATAATCCTTCAGAACTCAATCCACCATCTCTGTCTCAGATTCAACTCTCTCTGTTGTTGAATGTACTGAAGACCCTTATGATCTGTATATATTTCACTCTTTTCATCATATAAATAGTATCTCCAAATTTTTAATGCAAAATCATATACATTGATATACATGTATATGATTTTTTATTTTAACGAAGACCTGAAAAGAGAACAAAAAACAAAAGAAGAAGATGGCATGTGAAAGTTATAATTATGGAGTTGAGATGATGCCACCATCATCACCACCATACTCGTATGACTGCCATTTCTTGTTTTGTAACCAAAACATTTTAGATGGCTATTTAATGTTCAATCCTAACTACCATACAAGTTTACTTTCTTCTTGGTACACCTTATTTGGTATCCTGTTACTGAGTATTAAACAACTTCCTGCTATTAACTTTAATGGGATCACACATCATTTTCCTTTGGTACAAAAAACAAAAACAACTCCAGATGAAATGAAACTAGAGAGGATATCATGTCCCCAACACAAGATCGAAGGACCAGACTTTCAGTTCATCAGGTCTCTACCCCTGAGGTGGGTGATAAAAGTTCGAAAAGACCAATAAAACTATCTTTAGTCATTTGAAATCACTATCCAAAATCAAAATCAAGAAAAGATACAAATGCCTGTCCTTTAGTCTGTCATAACTCAAATCAGAACAAAATTTTTTGTATCTTCCTCAAAACTAATTGTATCAACTTCACAACTGGAAAGGAAATCGAAGGGAATGTAAGGCATAATGGTCCATACCAACACCAGGTGTTTAGATGTTCTTAGATTTCTTCTTAGAGTTCTCATCCTTCTTATCTACTTCTGCAGCTTTTTTCCTATCTTTCCTCTCCCTCTTCTTCAAAGCTGTCATGTGCGCTTTGAGGATGGTTGCATAAGAAGCTTGAAAGCGTTGGTGATCTTTAGCCCCAACCTTCACCATGTAAAAGGGAAAAAGCTTTTATGCAGGTTAAACATGCATATGCATCCATTTGAACATATTAAAGTATACAAGAATGGTAATGAGCTGGGAACATGGCTCATAGCTGTTTATGTTGTTTATCTTGTTCCTTTTGTTCCCCTGCTCTTGTTCCAAGCTTCTTACTGGTTGAGTTAGCGGATTAACAATTTGCAAAGCTTTGGTTTGGTTAGTAATATATTTACTTAAGGAATGGTAATGAGGAACAGAAAAGGATAGGATGAGAAGCTCAAAAACTTGTATCCATAGAAGCACCTATCACCTGATCTTCTTGTAGATAAGAAGATCTTTCACATTTTAAAGGAACATCAAAGGGACAGAATATTGAAACTGACGCTGCTGTCAGGAAGATGAGGAAAACAGCATTCAAGCCTCTACCACCACTGACCAGAAATTACATATGTATATTGGCCAAAAATTAAATAATTAATTGGCATAGATATTCCAGATTGAATTTTACAGTAAGCCTAAGATCAACTGATGCACAACTTACTTGGCATAGAGATTCCAGATTGAATTTTACAATAAGTTTAAGATCAACTGATGCACAACTTACTTGGCATAGAGATTCCAGATTGAATTTTACAATAAGTTTAAGATCAACTGACGCACAACTCTAATAAATAACCATATATAAAGAGTATATACGAGTTATGGTGAGTCACAGATAGAACGTGAAATAAAAAATATACATGTTCTAATCCTCAATTAAGTCTATAAACTACATAAAGACTGAACTTAAAGCTCTAATACCATACAAAGTAAGTCTCCTAAAAGCTGCTAAAGAAATGGGATTAAAGGATAAACTCCAAAAACATGCTTACCGAAGTAGAAATAGTCTTTTTTCCATTGGTTGCGCGGATTAGACATCTGTAATCAATGGGTTCACCAGAAGTCTTCATTTTGTTCCTCTGAACCTTAGACTTCAATGAAGCTGACAGAAAAAAAAGTAGTACCACGAAAAGATTATCAAAACCCCCCAACTGAGATCACCACCGAAGCTTTGAATGGGAAAAAGGAAAAAAGATCACGACTTTATTTTCACAACCCACCAATATTTATGAAATGAAGAAGAAAACCCATGATTAAAAGCATACATACATCGTTTTAGAGTGACCCAAACGGAGCCTTTCTCGGTGCTGCTCTCGAACATGGCGGTCAGTTCATTGAGGAAGGGATCTGGCTGTAGAAGAACCTTAAGAAACCAGCCAGAAAGTGTTGGTTAGTGAGACAGAAGGAGATTAAAAAAACCAGATTTGAAACTGGGGTGTTGATGTAGAACCATACCATTGATGAAAAAAGCTTCTTTTAGTCCGCGAAAACGTCGAATTAAGGAAGAAGGCTGACTGAGCAAGTGAGACTTCCGACTTGGTGAATTTCAACGGGCTCTGTTAATTTATACTAAAATATTTTTCTTTTGCTTTTTTGGTTGAGTTTTAATTTCTCATTCTTTTTACTTAATAAACTCATTTCTATGATTTAGAAATTAAATATTTCATAGAAGAATAGTTAAATCAATATTTTGTTTTTAATCATTTGCCTTACTGATGACTAAATAACAAAATCAAGATCCATAACAAATGAATTCCATGTTGTTGTTCTATATATTTAGAAAAGAATATGAAATTGAATATAACTTTTAAGGATGGATGAATTTGTAAATGAACAAGATATTTGCTAAGTTGAAATTAATGTCTGTTGCATCAAAGAAGAATCTTTAACTCTAATCTGATAAAAGTAACAATGTTGGATACAATCTCTAATGTGCTTACTCTATCTTGATATGGCATCCCAAATTATAAATCTTACAGAAAAATTGAACAAGAACATAAATTTGGAGTAACAGATTCAATTTGATTCTTGAAGCTGGATGACTGCATCGAAGCTGAACTTTTCGTCAGGTACATAGGCATCATCAAGCTCTTCAAAGCTCTGCTCAACTCTCAAGTCTTTACTGACCTTTAAACCTTCCTGAAGGGAAAACAAAATTAAAGAGATAACCAGTAAGGACGTTAATAAAAATATCAGAACTAGATCCAGTTATAATAGAGTTTATTGCTTCACATGAATTAAACAAAAATTTCAGATGCCTCCCATATATTTACTTAGGTACAACTTACCTTTTCAACGTATTCAGCAACAGTAGAGTTTATGGCTTTCTTTATCACTTCCATGTATACCTCTGAAGGTCCAAGGATTTCCAATAAAACATCTCTTGGTATCTGATAGGCAAAATACGATGCCATATGAAAAGAGATCCTCAGGTTATGAGATAAAACTTTTGAACTTGCTATAAGCGTTAACATAAATGTCTAAATTCTTATCGGCCTACCCATCCACAGCCACTCCTAGCAAATAGATCCAGTTTTCAGAAATGAGAAAAAAATCACACAACCTTAGTTGGTATGCAATATGCAAGTAGAATTAGAGGCATCGATTCCCATTGCATCCAGAAAAAGGTCGGTTTACGACAGGAAATCTGTCAAATTCTTGTGTTTGAAACTCAAGGTGCAGAAGAGAGAAGAGAGAAGATTTGAGTGTCACAAAGAAATACACAGAATAATATTGCATCAGCAATTCAGCCTATATGGTCATTTGCATGAAAGAACATGGTTTACAATGTTGTATTATCTAATTTACCTCCATGGACAGAGAAGGAACAGAGGAAGAATGGTTACCCACAAAAGAGTATGCTTGTTTACAAATTCACAATGCCAGACGAACAGGAGAATGAATCAACACCAATGTTTGCATTAAGGTCTTGCTATTACATTAATAAGTCAAAAAATATATGGGAATTTTGTGATTAGATCCCGAATAGACGTCTTTCAGAGTTAGACAATTAATGCAAACTGCAAGGTCCAATAGATTCTTTTTATTTAAGTAGTGTGGCAATCGCTCTGACCTTCAATTGAATGAGTATCTAGTTTTCATACTTATATTGCTTACCTATCACATATAAGCGAATATATTAAGTAAGATTAATGGATACAGAAACTTACATCTGGTGTTTTTCCTGAAAAATCCAGAGGGCCCAGTAGAAAGCACACAGTGAATGAAAGAAGAAAAGATTGTCAGCTATTTGCATCAAAGAGGAAAAGAAAAAAAACATTATACAAATAACATAAAACAATTGTATAAAAGTAAAAAGAAAAAAAAGGCTGAGCACATAACTTCAAATGTAGTCCTGACATTTTGAGCGCATATGATGTTATACCATTTCTCACAAAAATCCTACCAAGTCAGAAATTACCAAATACAATAAACCAAAATAGTGGAAATCAACATGGCAAAGTGTTATACAGAAATAGGTGATCAGAAACGAAGCTCAAAATGGACACCCATGTGATCTTTGAAGAAACAAGAGACTCAAATGAGTCTAAACAGCATCTACATAAAAGCATAAAATATCTCTTCGTAGGAGCCAACAACAGCCCATGGCCCTAGGCAAATGCTAATAATTGAAAACATTACT
>JANITW010000005.1:10938439-10956784 GCA_027564335.1 Erythroxylum williamsii | reverse complement strand
TTAGCTGTCAAGTAAAAAGAAAACCTAATTCCAAAACTAATGACGAATGTTGTTTCCCAAAAAAGAGAAAAAAACGTTAATATTATGAACCTTACCTTATAAAAGACCTTTCCGTTGGCATCTTCGCTCCCCTCTTCAAACTTCTCACTTTCAGACTTTTTGGTTCTCTACTATTCTCTGCTCTCTTGCTTGAGCTGCTTCGGCCAGACGTCGACCAGCTTTTTTAGACAGTGTCTTTCTGTGACCCTTTTCAGCTATTGGATATCTACTGATGAGAAATTATTTCTGATTTGCTAACAAAACTTTTCTTTGTGTAGGAAAAAGGGTGTCTCTTTTTCCTTTTAGCTTGTCTATAGCTTTTCTAAGCAAAACAGAAAAAAAGAGTTCACTAACTTAACATTGCGAAGTTTCCAACTTTCAAGACGCATAAACAGACAAAGCTCTAGCAAAAAGTTTTAAGGCTTTACTCGTACGTGGTCTGTGTGTATGTATGTGTGTGAGAGAGAAGGGGCTTTTGGGTTGTTTGCTCTTTGAGAAGAACTTCAATTAGAGCCATTCCTGGGTTCCACTTGGTTGTTAGTTGAATTCGTGTGATAATAGGGGTCTTGACGGATATCAGGTATAAGGTTGAAGCCTTCATTTCTTTTGAGCTGCTCTGGCAATGCAGTATCTGACTTCTGGGTGAGTTCTAAACCTTTTTATCTCCTTTTCGACTGTTTTTCCTTTTCGGAATTGTATCTAGTTGTTTACAAGGTAAAACATAAACAAGTTTCTTTCTTTAGTTTTCCGAGCATTGTAGCTCTTGACTCTCCTATCTTATTTAAAGCTGCTTGCTTTTTCTTGAGCTGCTTAAAGTAGAATATTTGTGATATTCAACGCATCTGTAGTAAAGTTGAGATAACTGGGTAGATTGCATACGCAAATTTTATTCATTAAATGCTCTCTTTCTTGCATTCTATGAACTTTCAATATGGCCCCACAATCTATATCTTGTTATAAATTCTCTTGCTATTTAAAACTGTCTTTGCACATCTCTCTGTTGGTGCAATTTCAACACTTGGATTAGCTTGTGTTTGTTAAATGATCTCCTTTGCATTTTTTTTAAATAATTCGATTGCTTATTAGGATTTGTTAAGAAAGATCCACAAGTTACTCATTAGTTGGTGCCGTGCAATACTTTTATTTCTTAACTAAAGATTGGGCGATTGTGTGCCTCATTGAATCACGGAGATATTGTCTGTTTCGGAGCATACAATAGATCATTCTGGTGTTGTGTCTTGTAAGTATGTCCATAATGTTTTGCGTATGCTTTTGTTATTGCAGCTTTTAAGTTAAAATCTGACCAAACCAGTACGTGCTTTCATATTCAGTTAGTTCTCCGGATTTTTTCTTGCGCCGTGTACGCTACATGCAACCTGTGAATGTAGTATGGGATAGACAGGAAGATCACATAAAGTTCTGATGTAGTACCTTGGATGCTTCTTAGTTCTTACACCTTAAACAATCTTGTAGTTTGATATGATCAGCCGTAATCATCTATTCATTTGGTGTCGCCACACGGGTGTGTGCGTGTTCTGTTAAAGGAATTTTGGCGTATTCATAGAAATTCTGGGTGGGATCCTTCATCAGGGCCCTACCTCGTATTGGGGTAGCAGAAAACCACATTTCTGAAGTAGGACCAGATCATCATACGTTTTGAAGACATCTATTCAAGAACTTTTGACTTCTTCCTTTGTTTTTCCTCTCGTTCCTTTTCTTTCTATATGGTAAAAAAAAATGAACTAGTTTGGTTTCAGTAAACTCTATTGGATTTACTAATATCACTCTGCTTTTGAATTTTATGTCCACGGTAAGATGGGACATGCACTCTTGCAATAGCACATATGACTCTACCTATATTGTTTTGTTATATATCTACATTCACTTGGCTGTTATAGAATTGATGCTTAAGCAAGTTCTAAATACTTGTGTATTTACAACAATTAAAGATCTTTACTTGGTACCGGAACCTTGTCGAGAGTATTATGTGTCATGGATGCTTGTTAGATGTACGAAAACTGTGATCAGTTGAGTCAACATCTGTTTTCTGAAGTTTGGAATCTACTGCTGGCCTGTGGTACCTATTGAGTTGGTTTTCGACTGGTGATTGTATTTACCTTAGTTTCCAATCAGTTTGGTAAATTGTTTACTGTTTGTGTGCAGGGAGAACAAAAGATAAAGAATTACAAAAGATGATGGAAAACAAAAGAAGCCCTTGCTCACTGGATCAAGGCAGCCTCACTTGTCTTGCAAGTAAACGACACAAGGCTGATCTTTCCATCTCCCCTAAGGTTTCTTCCTTCTGCCCTCTTCTCCTTATGTTTATAGTGAACGTTTCTCTGCTCATTTTTTAATGTAACTAGCAAGGCTAGTGAAGTTTGTGGGGTCAAGAATATTCATCAATATAGATTAAAGTATTTTGCTTCAGTACGCCTTATCCAACCATTGATTTTTATGTTTATGATATTGCCATGAAACGCTTCAATACAAGCAATCCTTTTGGGTTCAACGAGTATGTAAATGAAAGGACAGGTAAGAGTAGGTTATCATCAGGCACCTGAATTCAGTTGCTAATTGGTGGTTTTTAGATAAATTCTTATTTTGCATACCATACATTCCAAGTCCCAATTCTTTTCGCGGTATTTACTAGTATCCCGGGCTTGTTATTGTGCAAAAAAATTTTGTTCTCGTACTTACCTAATGTTCTGGTTTGACAATAGGAGAATAAAGTGAAGCTTGGTGAACGAATAACAGCTCTACAGCAGCTTGTTTCACCATATGGAAAGGTAACAAACAGTATACAATTATTTTAACTTGATGTCTCTATATTCTCAACTTTGATTCAGAGGCCCTGTATATTTAATGCAGACTGACACTGCTTCTGTCCTTTTGGAAGCTATGGAATACATCCGATTCCTGCACGAACAAGTTAAGGTTTGGCTCCTCTTACTTGGTTTTCTTCTACTTGTACATTATATTCTCAAGCAGGAAGGAAACATTTGCATTTCAGATTGACGATAATGGAAGGGTCTGAAGACATGAATGTTGGTAGGAAAATTAAAACGTAAATACATAATTGCGATTTGCTCCTCTGAGAAGAACTTCAATGACATTAACAATACTGCATTAACGATTGTGGCTACAATATTCCCAAGTCTGTATCATCCTTGTAGTCCCGAGGCTGTGTATTTTTCATCTCTCTCATTCGTCGGTCAATGTTTCCTTGCATCTCATAGAAATTGCTTCTTTTGGAATGGTTTCAGGTGTTGAGTGCTCCTTACCTCCATAACATTCCTCCAGCTCAAATGCAGGTGAGCGTCAAATAGACATAGCAGACCAGTATCTATCTTGTGTGTGTTCATATTCATTGCTTGATGCTTATGACTCACGGAAATAGAATAAGAGTGGCAGTTAACTGATGTCCTTCAGTTTCTCAGATGTGAGCCTTCATTATTTTATTTACCCTGTTGTGCCATCATCGTTCTATAACTTGATTGCAGGATTTGGAGCAATACAGGAGTCTAAGAAGCAGGGGGTTGTGCCTTGTTCCCATCTCCTGTACTGCAGGCATTGCCCGTAGCAACGGTGCAGATATCTGGGCGCCTATTAAGACATCTCCTAAATTTGACAAGTCTATGCCACAGTTCCAGTGAGACAGATCATGGTTCAGACAACCTTTTCCAAAATCGTTAATGTTCTGGACGAGGTTGTGTAAAGAGTAGCCAACTGATTTTTGTTAAGCTGATGCAACACCGTAACAAGAATTTTGTTGCACACAAATTCACGCTTAGCATGTTGCTTATCCACTCTGCTAATGGTGATGGGGTCTAGTTAGCCATCCATTAGCGGGCATCTACCTTCTGAATAGGTGAAATGTAAATTTGGAAAACTATAATTTATATGTGGTGATCCACCAAAATGGATCAATTAATACATACTCCTTCGATTTAGTTGATATCTACCAAGTGTGTCACGCTTTAGCATAAGAGTTGTTAATTCCTCCAAAGTGCTTGAGTACTCTGCAGCAAATAAATCCTGCTTATAATGGACAAACAAGATTAATTTTGGTGGAGAATTGAAAATGCAGTGTTTTAACAGCAGGGAATTGGTCCTGTTCTTCAATGCAACCAACAATTTCAGGACAGAAAACCAACATCCTCATGCAAACCAGAAATTATAAACATTAGTCTTCTTCTAGCTGTAATAAAACCTTGTTGATGTTGTCTGGTCCAGTATTCTTTGACATAATGATGACTTAAAAAACTTTGTTTCCGTACATGGAGTTTTTAGGAAAAGAAAATAATAAAATTAACGACTGAAGAGATATTTGATCTTTGATATTCATTTTCTTTGTTTGAGATAAAGTAGTTCGTAGTGATTGGGATGGTTCTGTTTTACTGGTCTGTCGTGATTAAGATGCCTTTGTTCTTATTATGGTGCTGATTAGGATGATGACTCATGTACCTTGTACCGGTGCTCTTGTTTTATCACGGTGGTGAAGTGGGTGATTGACGATTCTTCCTACAGCCTGAACTCAACGTTCACAGTTTATTACTCATATAAGTGATTTTACAAGTATTGTTGCACAACGTTGATTTTGTTTCTGCAGTTATGATGATTAGCTATACAATTTTCCAGGATAGGTTGATGGATGCATTTCAACCAATGCTTAGAAAATTTTTCCAGGTTCCCAATTACAGGAAAGATTCCTCACTCTTTTCTGGGTTTTTCCATTTATTTTTCTTTTCATCTAATATAGTTCTTCTCTTCCCTAAAGCTTTCCTGATCGGTGGTAACCATCAGGAAAACATTTGGACTCCCCTCACCATTTCGGTTAAAAGAATAGAGAAATGCAAATGAAGAAATGAAGAGAGGAAAAGAGAGAAATGCATTGAAATGCCAACATTTAAGAAATGCCAATTCAAGTCTGCAGTATACCTATACTTGCCCTTACAACCAAGCGATGGATGACTTGTTTCAGAACCCGAGACTGCCTCTCCGGGCATCTGAAAATAAATCGAGCCCTATGAAGGGAAACTCTCACTTACCCACTTTCTTTTCTCGGGCCTAAGTGAAAGTGAAGTGGTGAGCCTACCCTTCCCAACAAGGGGTGTGGTGGGATTTGCGTATAGCAGCACCTTACGATGTTTTAACACTGGAATTGTACAAAGGAACACCTCATGTTCTCTTCCAAGATGAGACAGGGTGAAGTCACAGAATGCGAACACAAAAACCGACTCCTATAGATTTCATCAAAAGGAACGCCTGTAGTTCTACCAATAAATTGAAAGAAATAAATGATATAAAAAGAAACAACACCTTCAAATGTTTTCAGCTGCTATCTTGTGTTACAGAGGGAGGGGAAAAGGGTTTGTCACTTTCATCAGAAGAAGCATGTGAATTGATGTATGCACGGGCCGATTCTAACATCAATTCTACCTCTTTCTTGTACTGCATATGGTAAATAGAAACGTTCTCAGAATAAATAATAAAGGTTGACGGAAAAAAGTGTTATTCCTTAAAATTGACCTAACCTCATTTACGGCTCCTGTTCTAATTTTTGATTGCATCACACACCATTTCTTGAAATGTGCACCTGTAAAAATGTTCAGATAGAAGTTCCAACCATTGCTAAAGAAGGACATTCCAGAGTAAAGATGTTTTATACACTCAAAAACGAGTAGATGGGCGTCAACAATGATATCTAGAAAAGTTTACATTTGGGAACAAGATAATAAGAGTAATGCTCATTACGTCAACAAAAGGTGACTGAATACCTACCGACTTTTATAACCATCATAGATGATTTTTCATCTTTGGTCTCCATTCTCCATCGGCAGTGAATCTGATGGAGCATCAGCAATAGAAACTAATTAGATAAATATCAGCACTAAACTATCTTAGACATTTAGACCTAACAACCTGAATAAAGGAAATAAAAAGAATGATGATCACAAATTTTGTCAGCCACTAATTAACCTAAAATTCTTCCCAACCTATAGATGGTTAAAAATTAATTACAAATCATGATTTGCATGTTGTTTTGACAAACTTCCACTATAATTTAGGTTATGCTTTACATCTTAACCACTCCTTTTGTTTCTCCTCACATCATATAGATGCATCGTATAACATGTACCTCAAAATATGATCCAAATGGAACATCATGTGCCTGTTGCACCGTTTCGAATACCTAACGAAGAGACAGTTACATCATAAACACATTAAATATTTAACAAACAGAGAAAAATAAAAAGATTCAGATTGTAACGTATCAAAGATGGAAAACTGATCAATAATGTTAAAGGGTTAATGCAAAACACAGGTAGAAGACATGAAAGTCCCACAAGAGTTTTCTTATCAGTTGATAGAACAATATGCTGATATTCTGTCATCGCTGTGTCTGGAGGGCACATCGGACTATTACATTTTGATCTGAATGTTATCTCTCTCACTTGACCATCATACTCATCCGCAACATGCCACTGTCCTATCTGGAAGGGGCAAAAATTTGTAAATGCACACAGAACAAAAGCCTTCGCAGATAATTAATACAATCCTTCAATCAAACCTCACCTCCAACTTCTGGATTGCGAACCAAACTCAATGAAGCCAGATAGTATAATCACAACATAGCAATGAAAGATGATATAACAATAATGTCCTACCCGCGTCTAAAATAGGAAGTATATTATAAACTTAAATCTAAATGAAGCTAGTAGCTTCAAGTTAAAAAGAGGAATTTCTACAAATTAATTGATGAAACAAAACAACTCAATGATCTAATCAGGGATTTTATTCATCAACTTTGAGCAATCTGCAAAAGAACCACCAAGCCTCTCAATAGCTGTGCCCCCACATAAAGTCAAGCCCAAATAGGAGAACCTAAAAGGAAACAGATGGATATATATTTCATCCGTATTTAGGATGTGATGCAAAAGAGCTTAAATTATATAGAAGAAATAAAAGAGGAAAGATTAGTCAACCACAAGCCCTAATTTGGTAGGATGAGGATTGGCAATTGAGTTGACATCAAAGATAAGGATGAAATTCATATTGCATTAGGATTCCTTATTAGATAGGAAGTAGTCGTATTATATTATTCTATTTTAGATATGTTATCCTAGTAGAATAGGACTTACAGAATTTCTATTACAGTAGGATTTAAATTAGAAATCCTTTTCCTACTAGAATAAGGATTCTAAGAACACTATATATGTTAACAATCCACCCTCTCCCCAACCCCAACTAAGCCTATCAAAACTTATACTCGTAGAAACAAATTAGGAAAAGGGAGAGTGACTGCCATGTAGGCAAGTTTGTTAAAAGGTAGTTATGGAGTGGGGGAATATAGTTGTCTAGTGAGAGTAAACTAAGGAAGGAATACTATCATAATTGTTAGGAAAAGTTGGTCTGGTTTATCCAGGAGGGGGAGCTTGCTCCAGCTTGTTACTATCTACAATACTATCAATATACTATCAGTAATACAATCTCTATCGAGATTCCTAACAATTGGTGCTTTCATTGAGAGATCAAGAGGGTAGAGGTTATATGCAAACACGTATGGAGGCTAGAGTGTCTGTTGTGGAAGCGTCTCTCAGGAGACAAGAATCATCGTTTTCGGCCCAAGAAGCAATGATGAAGTCGCACGACGCCACGCTGAAGGATCTTAGGACGCAGCTGAGCACGTTGATGGCTAGCGTCGAGACCTTAGCAAAGTCCCAAGGCCAACTACAGACATAATTGAGAGAAGGTTTTCAAACTCTCAAAGCTAGAAACCCAGAAAAGCAGAGTATGGTAGACGGAGGAGAAGGCACCCCGACGCTGACCCATCTCGCATCTTCTTCTTTGGGAGGATAAGCCAGTCCATAGGTCAGAGCCTTACCGATAGGAGAGCCGCACTCTTTCAGCGGCTACAGAACGTGCGTGGGAGGAATACAGAAATGCGGCATGGAGAGTCGATCTTCCTCCGTTCCACGACAAGGACGCATTTGCATGGGTCGTATGTGCCGAATCCTATTTTTCGATTCATGAGATCCTTGATGAACTAAGGTTGCCGATGGTGCAAATTTGTGTTGAAGGGACCACATTGTACTGGTTTAAATTCATACGTAAGTTGAAGCCATGCATGATGTGGGAACGCTTCAAGCGATCCTTGTTCGACAGATATGGGGAAAAAGATGAGGGAAATCCGATAGAGCAACTGAAATCGATAGTTCAACATAGGTCAGTGGATGAGTATATCGAAGAGTATAAGAGAGTGACTTCACAAATCACTCATTTTCCCGAAGAGTAGTTTATGAGCTGTTTTTTGAGAGGACTGCATGAAGAAATAAGGAACCGGGTCAGGACCCATGACTCATCGACCCGCACCCGGTTAATTTCTGTGGCACGTAAGGTGAAAAGGGAGCTGGTCGGCGAAGGAATAATCCGACCAAGTGAAACAAAATACAAATTCGGGGCTTCCACTACTGGGTATGGGTCTTGGTTTGGCATGTCCAACCCCTAACACCTTGGTCAAACAGAACATACATCTGCCAACGTTAAAGGGGAGGGAAAGGACTTGCCCTACAGGCCCCAAAATGTGATGACTAGTGATAGTCAACAAAATGGTCCAAGGAGGAAGGGAACTCGGAATTTGTCTTATGAGCAACTAATGGAGAGAAGAGCAAAGGGGCTGTGTTTTAAATATGGTCAAACCTATGGTCCACTTCATCAATGCCCTTGATAAAGAGTACAAGCTGATTGTTTGCGAGGGAAATGTAGAAGATGAAACAGTAGGTGACATTGCAGCAATGAAGACAAAGGAGTCTCAGGAGGCTTGGGAGTTGGTTCGTAATTTGATGGAGTACAAAGAAATAGGAAGGGAAAAATCCTCACCGATGAGATCCATGATTATGATGGGTAAGTTTAAGGAAATGCCTATATTAATTATGGTAGATGGTGGAGCTAGTCATAATTTTGTGTCGAGTAAGTTGGTTAAGGCCATGGGAATCCCTACTACTCATACTCGAACCTTTGGAGTTAGACTAGGTGATGGACACCAATCTTTCTCACAAGGTGTGTGTAAAGAAATGCAGCTAGAAATGAATGGAGCATAATTTAGTGTGGATGCTTATGTGTTCAACACTAGGGGACCTGATCTAATATTTGGTGTTGCATGGCTGGAGACGCTAGGGGTGGTCAAGGTAAATTGGAAGAGAATGTGTATGTCCTTTGACCGTATGGGTACAGAAATTACTCTGCAAGGAATTAATATGAAGGACCCTATTCCATACGCTCTACAACAAATGATCAAACACGAGGAAGCTACCTGGGAGGATACAGACCTCATCAAGAGACAATTCCCTTCTTTTTCCCTTGAGGATAAGGGGCCTATTGAGGAGGAGGGAATTGTTAACAATCCACCCTCTCCCTAGCCCATACCAACTAAGCCTATCAAAACTTATACTCGTAGAAACAAATTAGGCCATGTAGGTAAGTTTGTTAGAAGGTAGTTATAGAGAGAGAATGAGGGAGGGGAATATAGCTGTCTAGTGAGAATAGACTAAGGAAGGAATACTATCATCATTGTTAGGAAAAGTTGGCCTGGTTTATCCAGGAGGGGGACCTTGCTCCAGCTTGTTACTATCTACAATACTATCAATATACTATCAGGAATACAATCTCTATCGAGATTCCTAACAATATATATGTACTTAGTCTTTCATTAATGAGAGGCAATCTGGAGTTTTCCTACAACTTGAGAGTTTTCAATTAGAAGGTGTGATCCTTTCTTCTAAAAGTGATTCTTAGACCCTATGAGTGATTCCTAGACTCTAGGAGTGATTCCTAGTTTCCTACCTCCCATTCTTTGTGTTCTTTCCTAAAATTCTAGCCATCTTAAACCTACATTCTAGCCATCTCAAACCTATATTCCAACCATATTAAACCCTAAAATCCTAAACCTAAAATTCCAGCAATCAAACCTTAAATTCCCAGCTTTACAAAATCTGAAAATTCTACATTCCTAGACAAAATTCAACCTTGAAACCTAATATTCCAACAGCTTAATATCATCCACCCTTCCTAATTTCGTGTTTTTAACTACTAGTTCCTAATGTTATGATCCTTACATCAGGATCATAACATTCTAGTCAAAGTATGTTTCAGACACATAACAAGAAGCATAAAGAAAAACCTCCAACAAACGATAGCCTTCAAAACAAAAAAGCTTCTACTCCTAAAGTTAAGGAATAGACAAAGGATAATATAACCCAAAAAAGCAGCAATTTCTGCCTCAGTGACCATTCGGTATAAACCAGCTACTTACAGCTTTTGCTTCCATAACCATCAACACATGCAGGGCATAACGATTGAAGAGCATGTCCGTTCAATCAACCATGAAATGGACTAACACTAAAAAGCTGCAGTAACAATGTCCAACTTACACTAAGATTTGTGTCCTTCCGAGTTGAACGATGCTCATTTGTAAATTTAGAACCATCACTCAATAAAAGATTTAAAAACTGCTCAGCTGTGCAAGGAAATACATCCTGAAAGAAAGATTGTGGATCATAGAAACAGAAAAAGATAGGAAACAAACTCTAGAACATGGTCGCAGAAGAACAAAAGTAAGTTTTTCAAGCCACAATGTCAAGGAAGAATGCTATGAATTTCTTACATTGTATATATCAATTAAAACCTCTTCTTTGATAAAAGCTTGAAGCTTTTCACTTTTGGGTGCAATATCTTCAGGAGTCTTGGGTTGTCTTTTACCACCTCTGACAGAACTACTATGTGCACGTAATGCTGATTCTTCCCTCTCCTACAGAGCCGTGGCAGAATTAAGAATTGATTACCATGGCCCGAAACATAATAACGGAAGGAGCCTTTCAGTGGGACCAACTAGAAAGTTCCTTTTTTTTAAGGTGGGACCAACTAGAAAGTTATACGAAACATAACGACGTTAGTGATATATGCCCAAAGACATGGTCATAGGTAACGTTCCAGAAGTATTCTTATTTTTGACTTCAAGATTAGCATTTGGAATTTATCAATTATTTCAAATTTCCTTATCACCAATCTAATGTTAGATTCCAAGGGGAAGGTAACCTTTAGGAAAACGACTGACCTTCTTTTCAGCTTCTAAGATTGTATGATGGTTCCTAGCTGCACGCTGTAGTGCTTTTAGTGCATGATTTCTGTTCCAAAAAGAAGCAAATTTGTATCTGACTCGACCTGAAAATGGAAAGCACAAAATGATTAGCAAGATGTTAAGATAAAATGCTGAAGGGAGAATTTTACATGGGGAAGCTTCAAAGGAAGTGCTCCACAGAACAAAATCTAGACGGTGTATGAAGGTAAATGTGTACTTGTTCTAATGTCAGAGTAAAGAAGACAAGGCAATGAATACACAAAAATTTGAATCATTTTTCTCTTCCCTACACTGATATTTTTCCATGCTTCATAGGAAAAAAAGAGCACTGCAAATACCCACTATTCATTATATTACCTGGACTTTCTAACTGGTGGCAGGAAAGGGAAATTTAAGAATTTCAAAAGCAGAATATACCAATCAACTTATCACCATTCTAATTGGAAGAAAACAAAGAGCAGTGTGCAAGATATCAATAAATCGGATAAAATTATTCTGTGTATATCAACTAGCAAAAGTCGTCAAAAAATCCAATACACATAATTTAATCAATAATCACTCATGAAATTTGACAAACATGACTACCTCTTGCATGTTGGAAAAACTAATAGTGATTGACACATTGGATCACCAGTCCTAAGGTACTTTTTCCCTCAAAATAAACATTCGAACAAGAACAGTACATAATGCAATCATGGGGGATAGATTTAGCCACTAACCATCAGGACTTCCTAGAGGAGGTACACCATGACCACCAGCACCCATTCGCAGGATAATTGTTACAGAAGGATTTATGAATGCATGTTGACTTCTGCGTATCTGAATAAATAATAAAATAGGTTAATCAGAGAATATATTGGGTTCACCAATTTTCAACAAATGAACAACATCAGAGTTAAGCATATTGGAAGTATGTACCTCATCAATATCTCCAAAAGGTATGACCACCTATGGGAAAAGGTAACATTAAGAAAAGTAAGATGCAACAACTTAGGGACCACCAACAATGGCAAATGATGTGATCGACGTGATTGAATATGTTATTCCACATTAAAGAAGTGGTTGCACTTGAAAGGAAGAGATGATAATGTACGTAAACACAAGCAAAATGATCAACAACTGAAAGACAAACCAGGCATCTTACGCCCAGATTCAATTTGCTCTTACAGAAATGAGAAATTTGCATAACAAAATAGCAGATTCTTGACAAGCTTGACTACTCGCTTTCCAATTGTGCAACCTTATCATTGATATAAACTCCAACAGACCAACAAAATATCAACTAACATCTAAAGAAAGTTTCTAGGTATGGACAACAAAAGTTTAATCGTTGCTTGTACCACACAAAAATATACTGCAGAAACATAGTGAGTGTTAAATTTCAAAACACCTAAAGCACATCATAGTGCTGTTATTAATGGGATTAACATTGTCAAATATAACAAATGGATGTCAGAGTTACTTTCTAATCACATGAACATGATAAGGAAAAAAGTATCACAGCACATTATGACAAAAGTATACACAATTTTTGGGACTAGACCTGCCTCACTCTATACATATGTATGTATATATACACACACACACTAGTCATTCAACCTGAATCTTGGGCAAATGCTTTCTAAGATGGAGTTATAATTTACATTTTCATAAAATAAGAATAATTTGTTTCCCACATCTTACAGTGAAATATCTTTCAGAAGCAAGCAGTTGGTAACCGTGAAGAAAAGATAGAAAATGATATCTCAGGACGAAATGCAGTACATAAACAATAATCTAATTTAATAACAAAATATTGAATTTAATACCTTTTATCTTCTTATATTATTTAGTTGAGCCATAAAAAAAGTTTATGCATGCGTTGTAAATTAAAAATATTTTAAGTATAGAAATAATAAAATAAAAATTTGGCACTTGTCTTTACTTTTAAATTATAATTGTATACATAAATCAGTTCGGGAGAATAATTTTAAAATATTGAAAAAGAGTAATAGAGAAAGTACAATTTCTTGAAGAAATTTAAAATTGAATTAAAAAACTTCTTTGAGTGAAATAACCTTATGATTGTTTTTATTGTTAATAAATCATTTTTAACTATCAAAACTTCAAAACCACAACCTTAATAAAAAAAAAAGAGAAAAGGAAAAGATAAAAAGACAGGTATAATCCAAAACTTGGTATTGAACTAAAAATGTTTATCTAATTAAAAGACTTGGAAATAATATTAGAAAAAGCATTGTTTTCATAAAATATCTAAAACAAATAACTTATTAAAAGAATATTACTAGGAATAGAAGTAAAATTCTTAAAGCATAGGAAACGAGAGAGTAAAAGTCTAACGAGACTAAAATTTAAACGTAAACTTTTCTATAGTTGGAATATAAGAAGACTATAAATCATAAAAAGTAATATTTTTGAAAGCTTTTCATTTCCTTGAAATAATTTTGAATTTTATTATATACGCTACCAGCATAGTTGCAAGTATTTTTTTGTCATTGGTCAATATTAAGTGTTTTGAAACATGAAGAGGAAACTGCGTAAGTTAAAGAATTTAATATGACGATCAAAGGATATTTAAGCTACTCATTAATATTAGTATCTATTGTCAATGCCATGTGTCACATTAAAGAGAAAATAGATAATATTGTCAACATTTTAGATAGGTATGAGTATGTATAGGGGAAAAAAAAAGAGAGAGATAAGAGTCATATTCTTCTGTTAAAGATGGAGCATATAAATTCTTTTTATATTCTCAGCATATCATCACCAAGAATGAAGCCACAATATGTGAACAATTGCAGAATGGAAAACGAGATGAACAGAATAACCTTCATTTGTTTAGAGAACACATTGGAGTGGAAGCATATATGCCATGTAGAGACATACATGCGGCCATGGTACAAGAAGGACCTCTCCAGGGCACATGAAAAACTACGTTCAACAACCTGAAACAAACATAGTTAGTGAATGCCTGGTATGAACCAAAACGGAATTGTTCATAAATGTAAAATATTTCCTCAAATGAGAACACAACTTGCCTCATCTGGAAGAAGGTCAAAAATTGTTTGTAAAGGACCGGGCTTTTGGTGAACCACAGTAGGCCCAGGTTTATCTAAAGAAGTCCTCCTTCGATTAGCTCCAGAGTAGCCATTCATTACCCTATCAACAACATTCCAAGCCAGACAGTTCAATTAATGGTATTTAACTAAATCATCAAGATATTATTAATTTTTAAGAACAGGAATTCAACCACATGGGCTTGATTTAGATTTATGTCCCCAAATTGAGTGGCAGGCTCATTTACATTCCTCACTAATTTTTGGAAGAATGAAGACAGATATACATATATTATAATCTATAATGTAAACAAAAGTCTGTATACATAAGTTATTTGAAAAGGATAAAACAAACGCCTACCTGGTGGAATTTATAGAGAGTTTTAAAGTTTTTATATTGAGGCAAACCTGACAAGAAATATGAAAGTAACATTACCCTTCTTAAGAAACAAAACGGGAAAATAGAAGATGTGAAGATAGGAAATAAAAGTTCTAATGACAGTGGGTAATGATTTCACAAACAAAACTCACCTGCCCTGATGGACTATCTAATGTGTGCCATATTGCACCACTTTGACCTTCACTATCAACTGTAACAGTTACAGAACCAAGAACAGCACTCTTCCATATTATATCCCAATCATATATTGTTATATTAATCTGCCACAGAAACACAAATATAATACTTCGTAAGGAGCCATCGGACAGAAAACTTCATAGTCATATATGCCTGATACTAAGATGACTAGCAAAAGACACAGTTGAGGTCTGAATGCATTATCTGATTACTTTTTTTATCTGGCATAAATGATAAGCATCATAAACTTTTTAAAAAATAACAAATCAAAATACTTCGGATATGAAATACTGTTAGAGACATGACTTATGAGTAGCTGAACAACTGGAACAGGTAATGACTAGAAATTGACCAGTTCTCAATATTGCAGGCACCAATCCTATATGTTAACAACAAAATGTGAATATAGAAAATTATGACGTTTACCTGCACAGGAAGCTCGTCAGCAGAAAAATTGAATTCTTCTCCCCACATAGGATTTCTTGAACCAGGTACCATTGAGCTGTCATAGCAACAGAGACAAATTATAGAGTGGAACAACTTAACTTGATACAGAAGGCATAATCAAGCATCTGACAAGGACAATAAAAAAAGAGCACATCAACCACTTAGAATTTTAAAATCTGTTAGAATTCCAATGTCACTAAGGGAAAATTTGCCATATTGTGTCAAACAATATGCCAGAGTATCCTATACCATAGCTCCATCCTTGGCTCTCAAATACATGAATTTGTATCACATAATCTTGGATCCAAAGCAAGTTCACCAAATGGGAAACAATAGACTTCACCAGACAACATAAGCCAAAATGGTGGACTGTGATTAAACCAATGATCACTAGCACCAGCCAGAGCACAATGATTGTTTCATTAGTTATTTCTCTAAAAGGTAGATGTAAGATCAAATTCCAGATAAGATTTTTGAAAACGGTGGTTCTCCCAAACCCTAAGATTCCTATTCTCACATCAGTTGCAAGTTTCAAATGCTAATGAATGTACATAAGAAGAATGGATGAACTAACCTGAATCGCTTTTCTGAACCACAAGTAATGATAGCGTAAGGATCTGATGTTCCATTTAAATTTGCAGCAATAAGATTCTTAGCTGCCAACAATTCCAACTGAAAAACAAAGCAGAACCAATCTTATCGCCAAATCATGGCCAACCTCACTGCCAACAAATAAATAGGAACAGGCAAAAGCCTTATACAATATATTTTTTTCTAAAACCAATAAGAGTAAATAAATATGTGAATGTCAGATCAAAAGGGTAAAGGTCCAGAGATACCTTGATTAGGTAAGCAGAATTCGCTTGTGAATCCCCTTTAAATACTCCTATCTACAAAATAAGTGCAGAACTGCATGTCAAAGAAGTGGAAAATTACGCCATGAAATGACTAGCATACAGTATTGACTGACCAAAATAAAATTAGGCTAAGAAACTCAAAACATGAGAGAAATTTTGACTTCATCAATACAATCATTACCAGATAAAATCAGGTAGCATTTTCAACACATAAGCAATGAAGTAGCAAATACACAAAATTAAAGTTGGGCCTGTTCAAGTAAGTTGTTAACAGCTGTTACCTATCATTTTCACTCAAGTTGTCATCTTCAAGAAAAAGAAAAAAAAAGAGAGAAAGAGAGGGGGAAGGAACACCATTGTCAATAATGTTAAAGTCAGGAGATTTAATGATTACAATTAACTGTGACTATATCAACTCTTCCTACATATAAAGAAAAATAAAAATATGTAACTTGTATTAACAGTAAACTTTTCATAAATATAATACAATTTTTAACTTCAATGATTCATACTCTTTCTAGTACTCTGTAAAACTACGGTCATCTATATATGGAAGATATCAAGTACTTATTGCCAAAATTGTGGAAGTCTGAAAAAGATGAAAGTACAAATCATTCATGACTCTCAAAATTAAAACAAAATGATGAATCATCAAACATAAGGACTTGGAAATCAGCTTTTTATGCCGAATATTTTTTATCTAAATAATTTCATCATTTTCACATTTAAAAATCAATCAGAAGCACATAGTTTCTTGGTAACTAATTCATTTTACATGAAAAGGACTCTTGAAGAAGTTAATTTTCTTAGACCCAAACAATTTATAGGATCTAGCAACCCAACCACCATTTATCATTTTTTATCGTGGCTTAATATAAGTAGTGGGTCAACAAGGGGCCACTCCACCCTGGCAGATCAACATCCAACCATAGACAACTTTCCCTTTAGTATTTTGGCTACTACTTACAAACTAGCATTCATTCATGTTCACCATTAAACTCGCAATTCTGGTCAATGATCATTCTAACCACCGTCAGCGTGCATCTAAGAACAGTCAAGCTGCCGACATCCCCCGCTCCTCCACTCGCACAAACACAATCTATCGACCACGACCACCGAAATAAATAAACGCCCTCGTGACAGCCACTACCCTGTTGAGCAGTAGTTGCTAGCAATGTCAACTATAAACAAGCACTCACTACCCGTCAGTACATTATTTCACTCAGACTAACTACCTGATATTATCCTCTAATAATACCAAAACCACGTTAATCAATTAATTTAATCACGTTCCTAACAAAATTAAGCTATTTTTTGGTAACTAAAAGGAAAATTCTTTAAAGCAACAAAAACATAATATCTCCGCATGCTATAAGACCATGGAAGCAGAAAAAGAAAAGATTGCAGTCTTTTTTCAGTAACAAAGAAGAAAAAGCGAACCATTCATTCAGTATATAAAAAAAATCACAAAGAACAAAAAAGAAATTTCATAAAGAAAACAAAATATAAAAGAACAAAACCGAATGACCTTGTCTTTGTCATCAATGCCATCCCCAGAATTACCGGAACTCTCCAGAATCTGCGATCGATCACCGTAAAGACCTCCTCCACCAGCGCCCGAGTGAGCGAAAAACCAATAAGCCGCCATCACGAACGCCGCCGCTGCCACCATCACTTTAAACTCCCACCAAGACGGCACCAGAAACTCCATGGCCATCTCGACCACAATCGCCACCTCCACCATCTCCCCCTCTTAGTCAACGAATTCGAGAGTGAGAGGGAGGGAGATACAGATAATTAGTGCTCTAGCAATGGAGGGAGCGAGTTGAATCGTGAACAAAAAAGCAGGAGCATTTCTAGAGAGGGAAAGCGTGAGTGCGTATGTAGAGAGAGAAAATATTGGCTGGACCGCACCGTTGAGGGAAGATTTAGAAACTAACGACAGCGGTGAACCGAGACATCAAGAAAATTTCCGAATTGGTCTTGAGAGAGTGGTGCATTTACGTGGGTGTTGGTTGGTATGGACTTGTAATTTTGAACATGATTAGAGGGTGGTTTCTCGTTCAATGGAGTTTGGAAGTTAAGTTTTAACGCCTCGGAAAGAAACGATACTCTACGCATGCAAAGAGAACGCAGTTTCTTTCTCTCTCTTTTTTTTTTTAAATAATGTCCTAATTTATTTATTTTTTTTATTAACACAATACATGTCTTAAGAGGATCTCCATTGTAAAA
>JANITW010000005.1:10875186-10887301 GCA_027564335.1 Erythroxylum williamsii | reverse complement strand
AAGATATTCTGCTCGGCCCAGTCCTCTAAAGATTTAAACATCTCGATCTTCTGGGGTGACATCGAATGAGAAACTTCGAAAGGCTTTTTGAGATTCTCAACTTTCCTGCATTAAGAAGAAAATGCCAGCATTTTGTAGTTAACCATTCAAAACGTGTTTATAATGGAGTATATACTCCTCCATGCATAACGCTTCTATATGATAAGCATACAGAAGCTAATTAAGAAGACGACATACCACTAAAGCAACGGATTACTCAACCGATGTGTGTGACAAATTATTCTCACGTGAAGGACTGACAACTAGTACACAAGTTGGTACTACCTTGATGCATTCAAATGGTGAACTAGCCAGCACAGAAACAAAGTTCATATACAGCATATTTTGATCAAATTAAAGCACAGCAAACTAGGATAAAGGAAAGACAAAGAAAGAAAGAAGGAAAATATTGATGTTTGAAACTTTTTGCACAGAAATAATGAAACCGTGGAACCAAGTTTTGAGCAAAAAAGACATCAAGAAGAAACAAAAAAAGATGGTTGCGCACAAAATCCCCATACAACAGAGCTAAGCACAACCACGGATTGATCCTAAACGAGTAATTATAAAGAACTGTTAAACAGTAAAAACATTTTAGCTTTTTTCAGCATCAGACTTGATTTTATTGCAAACTGTTTTGCATACAAGAATTCTGACTTGTAAGATAACATATATAAAACTGTACAAGGAAAACTAGTATCTCTCTTAATCAGAGGTCAAATGGTTTCGGATGTAAAGTTTTGAGCAATACTGTATCTTTGGCAAAATCATAAAACGAAAATGGGAAAATAATGAGCATCGAGGAGAAGCAGGGCAGAAAAGTGCTCACTTGGAGCCACACTTGAGGGTGGAAGCCACGTAGAACTTGGGAGATCTGATGCTGGTCATTAAAGGAAGAGCAAAAGAGGGCAACTTTGGGGATTGAGAGACCAGAGGATTGAGCTTGAACGCCATTGCCTAATGCTGGTTCTATAGAATATTGATTTTCTTTGTCTAAGGTTCCGTTCCGTCCGCAGAAGGGAGAAAGATGTATCAAATATAGGAAGAGAACGACTTGGTGGCCTGCAGGTGGTAGTCATCGATGCATTGCAGATCTTATAAGTTACAATATAATAAAAAATTATCTAAAAATATTATTGCCAGCAGCTGTTTCGATTATAAAAAAAAGAAGTGCCAAAGTCGTGTATGTTTTAAATATTATTATGTAATATGAACGACTATTTTACATAAATTTATATAAAGGCAAATCTATCAAAATTACATAAATAATAATAACAATATACAAAAGACACAAAATATAGGTAATATTTTATGGAAATAAGTAAATAAATTTAAGCTAAATACTAAAAAAAGTAAATCTCTCTTGTCATATAAAACAATATCTCATTAATAATGTTATCAAACATATAATTAGAAGAAAAGTAAACATTATATTACATATTAGAGCAAGATAAAAATACCAAAGTTTTAAAAACTAGACCGAGCCCAACCTAACAGAGAGGCTTAAAACATTTAATTGGTCACAACATTAATTTAAATTAAGCAATTTAAGAAGGTATCACAATAGAAAATTTACTATATACACATTGGGGTCTTTATCTTATCGCCCATCAAACTGGACAAACTGTTGCTTCATCTTAATGATACTTAATTTAATCTCAAAATTATTCGCAGTAATAGTAGTTCTTACAATACTGGACTCCATTCTCATCAAGTCCAGTATAACACAATCGAACATGTTCCTTGGTTGGTCTTTTCTAGTTTATGATTATTTGATATTAATCTAACCGTCTAAGTCCTTTATCTATTGATCTAACTCAGACTCTTTTAGTAGGGTCCTTAGAAGATTTCTATAAGTTGTCCTCTTAATTTCTAGATCTTCATTAACTAAGTGTGATGGATTCCATCAGGTCACTAATCCGAAGACCTATAAAAGTTAGAAATCCAAATAGTCAACAAAATAAATAAAAAACAAAAATAAAAAGAAATTAAGCAATTAATAATGGCTAGATTAATAAAAATTAGGTATTCCTAATATTCTAATCCCCGAAAATATGCCAAAATATTGATATGAGTGCTTATCTCAACTCGACAATTCTCACCATAACTGCACCTATCAAACCATAATAAAAGCGTTAATGAATATCGCCCACAAAGACTACAAGTACTAGTAATAACCACCTTTTTATTATATAGTCAACGAATAAAATGATGATTTTTATTAAAACTAAACTAAATTAAAATTCAACACCAATAATAAAGTAGGACAAGAATAACACTTCGATTAATCAATATCAAATAACTAGTACCTTGGTAATGAGTCACCTTAAGATTTTTTTAAGTATTAACCCTTTATTATGTAATTAAATTATTAGTGATTAAACTATGAAAATTCCTATCTTATGTTAATATCTTTCTTAAGAATATTAACAACTAACTCTTCGTTGATTAACTGAAATCTCTTTCTAGTTAAAACGCCTAAGATTATATTAAACATTTCTTGAATTTCATTATTAGGTTTAACCCTATGATAAATGGTTTATGTCCACCTATCTCTAGGTTTGCATTAACTATTTCTAATTATAGTAGGTCTATTCATACAAAAGGATTGCTCAATCTCAATCATATGAAATCATACGTTGAATTGATATCTCAAACATATTAATTTAAGAATAAGAATACATAATTGAATCACAATAAATCAATCAATAAACTTATTTCATAAATATGGAAAACAAAATAAACATAACAATCCATAAGATATATACCCCTTTTTTTCTCTAATGCAATGGAAAGTTATTCTCTATCTGATCTCTGAAGTAATCTTCATGTTTTCCTTCGTCCTAGGTTCATAATTGTGTCTCAAACTTTAACTTTGCATCTAACTTTGACTTTAACTACTTTTTCTTCATCATGTCTTTATAATTGCTTTTTATAGTGCAAAATTAGAGCTTTTAGATTATACACAATCGTGTGAGTAACCATGTATCTTAAAAATACTTTAGAATTGCAAATTAATTACATGCTTTCGAGAGCTTACATAGGCGTGGAACACAGTTGCATATTTGACTTACACGTGCGTGTACTTCATCATACAACAGTGTACCTTAAAATAGCTCCAATTCTTCTAACTTTGCCCCAGTTTCATAAGACTTTCTCTCCTTTTGATCCATAAAGACAATTGAAACCTAAAAACATACTTGAATCAAAATAAGTACCAAAAATGACATAAAACTCTCACATAACAAGCAAAGCAAACTAAATATAAGCATAAAAACATAGTTTATTAAACATTTATCAATACCTCCTTGAAATTTATAAAAATCAAACAAAAATCTCGATGTAAAGAAAGGGAATTGATTGAAAAAGACTATAAATATATAATTATACATGGTCAGTCACAAAATTGTGTGAGTGATTATGTATCTTAAAAATACTTTGGAATTGCGAATTTACATGCTTTTAAGAGCTTACATAGGCGAGAAACACGGTTGTATATGTGACTTACAGGTGTGTGTACTTCATCATACAATAGTGTACCTTTAAAATAACTCCAATTCTTCTAACTTTGCCCGAGTTTCATATGACTTTCTCCTCTTTTGATTTATGAAGACAATTGAAACCTGAAAATACACTTGAATCAAAATAAGTACCAAAAATAACATAAAACTCTCAAATAGCAAACAAAGCAAACTAAATATAAGCATAAAAACATAGTCTATTAAACATTTATCAATACCTCCTTGAAATTTATAAAAATCAAACAAAAATCTCGATGTAAAGAAAGGTAATTGATATATATATTGAAAAAGACGATACCATATATATATAGAAAAAGACAATACCCATTAATATATATACATCAAAACAATAAAACAAACTTTAAGATGGATTAAAGATAAAAAATACATAAATTTTGCAAATTTTTAAAACAAAAAAATCTCCAAATGAAATAAACTCACAAAAAATAGAAGAAAGGGGGAAAAGGGAAGAGGAGAAAAGAAAAGAAATCTTAAAAATAAAAATGAAGAAAAAATTTGAGAATTTTTTATGTTTTAAAACAGGAAAAGATAACCCTTGAAAACAAAATATATTTTAGTAAATTGTTTACTTTTTTTGGCAATTACAACATAGCTCGTATTTACCATTACATGTATAGTTTCTCATATCTCATCTTCATACTCATAATAAAAAAAGAAATATTAGTATCACAATAATTAATTCTCTTTTAAAAAATGTATCTTAAATTCATATATTAGTGTCAAAATAATCTATAAAATATTTTGAAACATTTCAATTATATCATAAATTACAATATAAAACTTTTAATCAAAAAATTCATACAAAATAATAAATAAAATTTTAATTATTCATAATAATTTATAAATTACATAAATTAAATAATAAATCAAAATTAAACAATCAAATAAATTCAAAGGATGAGTAGAGAGGTTTTATTGTAAAACATTCTTTACACAAGATGAGAATTTAGGAATTGAAAATATATAATTAAAATTTTTTATAGTAATAGATAGTTTTAGCTAGTTATATTAGTTCAGTCAACTTATGTGTATATGTAGTTTGTTAGCTTTACAGATTTTTATTAGCTGACAATTACAGGCTTTATAAGAATGAATATAATTTTCTTTTCACCATAGTTTATGTTTTTAAGAATGAATATAATCTTCTTCTCACCATAGTTTATGTTTTTCTTCACGATACTAGAGAGCATGATCTAATCGTGCCTAAGGACAATTTCTTAGGAGAGTTTTTGATTTTCTATTGAGATAATCTTTTAATTGACTTTTTTTTCCTTTTAATTCAATAAGAGATGGAAGAAGTATAACAACAATCTAATAAGGAAGGATCATTGGAATCAAGATTATAGTATCAAAGAGAATTATGATTGCTCTTTGAGTGAAGATGAAGCCTGGATTTTTAGATGAAAATTGTCCTGTGGTAAATCAAGATTCTCAGAGTTTGATCAATTTAAGCATATAAATTGCATGATGATCTTACACATATCGGATTCAATATATAAGGAGATCATTAAATACTTTATATACATGCAAAAACTGTCAAAGAATTGTCAATTGAGATAGAATAGAGGTTTAACGAATATAATGATCCTATATTGTACCATCTACAAAGGAAATTAGCTTAGTATCGTAAAGGAATATGACTACAGTAAAGTATTTCATAAAGTTTTATCTATGGGATGGATTAACTTGTTTCAGGCCAATACCACAATCTAAATTTGGAGCAACAACAGAAATATTTGATCTAATTGAGTTTACTCATTTGATGCAATTTCTTAGGAGCCCAAACGACAACTATGATCATATAAGGAATTAGATCCTTGTCATGGATCCTTTTCCAAGAGTTAATAAGGCTTACTTTATGGTGTTGCCAATTGCACGATTGAGAAAGATCTATAATGTAATTTGAAAGGGAGTTAAAGGTAGTGACGAAAAGATAATCTAGCAATAAGAAGATTGGTGGAAAGCAGAATGTAAAGAAAAGAGGATTTGTGGACAAAAGCAATCTCCATTATGGCCATTGCAACAAAAATGATCACTCAAAGGCTAAATGTTTCAAATTTCATGGTTGTCCTGACTGGTATAGAGAGTTGTTGGAACGAAGGGGCAAAGAAGTGACAAGAAATAAGGCTTTGATGATATGCATAGCTAATAAAGCAGATAAAGAGAATAAGAAGAATGGATTAATGACCTTAATTATAGACATTGAGAAGCAAGAACTATTAAAGCTTAGGAAATGTAATGAGGTTAATTATCCAATCTTAGTGAATTCTGCACATAATTTTATAGGTACTTTATTCCATCATTCATTCTTTTGTTATGATTATCTAGATTATGACTATTAGATAATTGATAATGGTTCTTTAAACTATGTATATTAATGTTAGTTTTCTTAATAAACCTATTCTTGTTAATACACTTATACATATTTACTTGCCTGTTGGAATGACTAAACATGTAAAACATACAAGAAATATAGTGTTATATACAAAATTTATCCTTAATAATGTTTTTATATTCCTCTATTTAAGTTCAACTTGTTATCTGTAAACAAACTATCAAACTTAGCTAATATTAAATTTGAGTTTTACCCTACCCACCATATGTTGCAGGACCTGAAGACTAACCAAACTCTGGCAATTGGAGAAGTTAAAGGAGGTTTACACATTCTTGGCAAAAAATCCTTTGATTTTGATGTTATCAAAAGTGACACTTACATATGTAGTCCTTTGGTTTTGATGTTGATCATAGTAATGGTTTCAATTGTGTCAATATTGTCAATCTATATCCATTTGGAATAATAAGGTTTGACATCCTTCTTCAAATGTAATAAAGTACTATGTTACTATTGTTAATGTCACAAATAAAGAATAAGTTGCAGTTTATAATTACAATGTTTGTTATATCTCAAAACAATAAGGACATCCTTTCCACCGAAGCATTATCTTACTACTAAACCTTTCCAAGTGATTCAGATTGACATATGGGGACCACATAGATAAAAATCATCATATGAAGCATGCATGTTTTAACCATTGATGATGATTATAGTAGGGGAACTCAGAGATATTTGATAAATCATAAAATTTAGATTGTTAGCCTTTTAGGTACCTATTTCAAGATGATACCAAACTAGCTCCATTTTAATGTTCAAGTTATTAGAAATGATAATCAAACTGAATTTTGGAGTCTTTCTTGACATTCTTTGTTTAAGGAATTACGAATGCTTCATCAAAGATCATATACGTATACTACACAGTAGAATGAAGTGGTTGAGAGAACATAAATATCATCTTCAGGTTACTAGAGCTTTGTTATTTCAAGCTTCTTTACAAAAATGATTATGGGGTGAGGTCATTCTAATAACTACCTATTTCATTAATCAGCTACCTTCTCCTCTTCTTACTTAGAAAATCCCTTATGAAGTGATCTATGATTATGAACTATCACATAAGAATTTAAACGTGTTTAGCTACTTATACTGTGCCACAAACACTAAACCTTCTAAAGCTAAACTTGATCCAAATCATACAAGTGCCTTTTCCTTGGTTACACTTCAAGATAGAAAATTTTCAAACTTTATAATCTATATACATAATCCATCTTGACATTTAGAGATGTAATTTTTTATGAAACCATATATCCTTACCAAAATACTTCCCCGTCTTCACCTATCAAACCTTTTTTTACTCATTGTTACAACTATTGAAACCTCTTTAACCCCTACTTTTCCAATCAATGATATCTCTTCTATATAGACATCATAAACTGACTAACACATTGCCTAAACCTTGAAATTTCTAAAGGTGCAGACCGTAGTCATCATCCTACACCTGCACCTGTCTAACCAAAACTATCTACACTTGTCCAGCTAGCACTATATGCTATACAATTAAGGAAAAATACCAGAACTAGAAATAATCCAAATTTGCTAAATGAGTTTATCCTAATGTTGATAGTTCTTTATCGTTGCCTACTTCTAGTGTTGATTGTCCTAATACTTATTACCAATCAAACAACCTTACACCTACATAGAGGTAATTTTTAGCAAAATTGTCAAGTATTCAAGAGCCTAATCCTAAATTCAAGGCAAGCATACTATTGATTGGTTGTAGACCATGTAAAAGGAGTTGGATGCTTTATAAGCTAATTAAACTTTGAACATTTCTTAACTACCTATGCATAAGAGAGCGGTAGGTTATTGATAAGTGTATAAATGAAGATGTAATTAGATGTTAGTGTTGATCATTTTAAAGCTAGATTGGTGGGTGGTGGCAAAAGGTTACAACTAGATTGGCAGTGTTGATTACGTAAATAACTTCTCTTATGTGGCTAAAGTTGTGACTATGCTGTCAATTATTGTAGCTTCTTCAAACATATGACCCCTTTATTAGCTTGAATGAGTTTTCTGTATATTTCTATTAGAATGATACTACAGGTGTTTATATAGGAATACGTAGGTTAAACTAGGAAAGTAATCACTATAATCATGATAAAATCCCTATGACATGATAAAATCCCTATGACTATGTTATTTACATTAACTATGATTATGTTAACTACTATATTCTGTAACACTCCCCTTCAAGCGGGAACATAGATATTGATCATGCCCCGCTTGTTACAGAAATAAGTAACCCAATTCCTCAGTAATGATTTAATGAATACATCAACTAATTGGCTCCCTATTTTAACATGTTGAGTTTAGATTAATCCATATTCTAGCTTTTCCTGGGTAAAATGACAATCAACTTCTATATGTTTGGTTCTCTTAAGAAACACATGATTAATTGCAATATAGATGGCTACTTCATTGTCACACTATAAGTTTATTGGTTTAGATGGAACAAACTCAATCTCACCAAGTAAATGACGTAACCATATAAGTTCACAGGTAATCTGAGCAATAGCCCTATATTCGGATTCTACACTTGGTCGGGATACAACACTTTATTTTTTACTCTTATAAGAAACAAGATTGCCTCCAACAAAAACACAGTAACTTGTGGTAGAGCACCTATCGGAAAGATCTCCTGCATAGTTAGCATCAATAAATCCTTCAATAGTGTGCTGACCATAATTTCAATATAAGATCCCACGTCGTGGTGCACTTTTTAGATTTCTCAAAATATGAATAACAACATCCCAATGTGAGGATTTAGGAGATGACATGAACTGACTTACAACACTTACTGGAAAGGCAATATCAAGACAAGTGATAGTAAGGTAATTCAATTTTCCCATAAATTTCCTATATTTTTAGGATTCTCAAGCAAGTCTCCATCTTCAACTTTTAACTTCACATTTGGTATCATAGACGCATCACATGTCTTTGCCTCAATAAAACCAGCATAATTTAATAAATCTAGACAATATTTTCTTTAAGATAGGTAGATCCTTTGATGACTGTGAGAACTTCAATTCCTAAGAAGTATTTTAATGGTCCTAAATTCTTTATCTAAAAACGAGTCCTAAGGAATGCTTCAACCTTGTGATCCCCTCTTCATCACTTCTAGTGATCACTGTATCATCCATGTATAAAACCAATAAAATGCACCCATAACTAGATGATGCAAAGAACACTTAGTGATCATATGCACTTCTTTGTAAGGCAAAATCAATCATCACAGTACTAAATCTTCCAAACCAGGCATGAGGAGACTGCTTCCAAACTAGGCATGAGGAGACTGCTTCAAGCCATACAGAGACTTTCGTAATTTGCACTCTTTCCCTGACTCCCCTTGAGTAACAAATCCAGGTGGTTGCTTCATGTAAACCTCTTTAGATAAATCCACATATAGGAAGCATACTATGTTTATTCATGGAGAAAAAATACTATGTAACAGAATAAAAGTGATTTTGACAATTTATTCATGGAGAAAGCATACTATGTAACAGAGTTGGCATTTTGGTGCATGCCACACACGATTATTTCTTTTTTTTGAATTTCATTAAACACATATAATCACTAAATTGATAAAAAATGGAATAACTCTACAAATATATTACAAAGGAAAAGCCAAGAACTTATGAACACTTTTTTATAGAAAGTATTAATAAGACTTTCTATAAAAAAACTCTGACACCTAATATAATGTAAATGAAGCTTAAAACTCTTGTTTATAGAAAGAGGAAGGATTGAATGAATTCAATATATGGTTCATCATAGTTCAGAGCTCTTTAAATATACTCACTAGCGAACATCTTTAAGAAGATATAAACCCACTTCTTAATTGATGGATAAATAATTAAAAAAGCCTCATCATGTCGTATCATTTTAATTGAAACTAATCTGACACCCAATAAGTTGTTTATACGGCGTACGATTGAAAAGTTTTTGTCGTATCATTATAAAACTAATCTTTTTCTTTTTACTGTATACTTTAGCACACAATATCTGGTTTTTTTTCTCGAGTGTCTTTCTTTTTTCTGTGAAGGTTCGACGTTTAATAAATAACTATCGGTAAAATTTTACTGCATTGAATGATTTAGTAAGTGGGGGTTGATAAATGATCTAAAGAAATAGTGAAATCCAGGTGGCAATCATTTCATTTCAATAAGGGTCCTTTAAATGAATGATAATAGAAGCATCAATCGAAAAGAAAGAGTGCATTTAAAAACTAATGTAAAGAAAATAATTGGGATAGAAAACAACATAACAATTGACACTTTTAGTGAGTTGGCTGGCATATAATAGGTTAAAAGGGAATTGTGATAAATATAATATAGGCGATAATGAGGGAGGTTTTTGGGGGTTGTTGTCCCACGCCTAATTAAAGAAGCGATAAATCTATTTACTAAAGTAACACAAGAAAAATCAGTAGTAGACTTAAAAGAAGAGATGATACCTATGTTGCTGGTTATATGATTAGTAACACCTGAGTCAATAACCTAACTACGAGATGAGGTAGAGAGACAAGTAAGAGGGCTACTTGTATTAGCCAAAGCTGATGTCGCAAAGGATGGTTGTTGCAAATTATGAGTGACCGAAATTTATTGATAGTCATTGGTTAAACGAGCATACTCATCCATTGAAATTGTGATAGAAGGTCAGGATGACTGAGGAAGGAGTAGGATGTCATCCTGAGTAGCCACATTTGCAAATTTTTTGTTGTTATTCTAACTTGAGTATTTGGGAGGCTTACTGTGCAATTTCCAACAATTCTTCTTGATATGTCTTTTGAATCCATAGTAATTACTGGTACGAGGGGTTCCACTGTTCCCAACAATAAAACCACTATTGTTGCCACCTTTGTCACCTTGATTAGTATCCGAAACATTTCTCATTAATGTTGTTGACTCATTGGTCACCATATCAGAAGACACAGCGTCATCTTTATAAACTCGAAGCAAACAAGCATATACTTTCGTAAAAGAAGGAAGTGTCTTTGCTAATAAACACTATACCATAATCTACTCCTCTTATTCTTGCATCTGCTTTATGTTAGCAACAATTGGAAACATGGCTCGCTTTTCTTCAAAGGCTTGTTTTACTTCAGTATCATACTAAAACAGAGTGCCACCTCTTTGTTCTGCTCGATAAATCTTTAACAATAATTCATAAATATGAGATAGATCTTATTTGCAAGTATACAAAAATTCTAGATATTTCCATAGTTCTTTAACATTATCATAATAATTCACAACATTATCAACACAGTTGGGTCTAAAGTATTTTGAATTTGCTTAAACAATTTATAATCCTTTATTAACCATTTCTTTCGAGCAATAACATCAATCTTAGGAGGTAGATTACTAGTTAAATGATCTTCCAAATTTACACTAGTCACAAATCTACGAATAGTCCTTTTCCATTGTCATAATTTTTTTCTAATCAATTTTCTATTAGTAATTTTGGATGAACCTAACATAATTTCAATAGCATCAACACAAATTATCAATACCTGGAAACTGATTGGATATTCAGATAGGGATAGAGGAGGCAATGCCCAAGGAAGAAATCGGTTCGATAGACGACGGCTCATGCCCCCTCACGCGCTATTGTGAGGAAATGACATCTCTGATTGGGTGGTGCATGTAGGTCAACGACCAAATTTGGAGGGATGGCCAATCAACACCAATATAATCTTGCAAAGGAGGAGGTGAGAAAATTTTCTCCAACAAATAAGTCACCTACACATTCCATGCACTGCCTCACGATAGGGCAAAAAACAAAATACAAAAAAAAAACTAAAGAAGAGACCCAGAAACTCAACTAGGCTTTGACACCATGAGAATGAGTTTTCGGTGTATTTTTATTAGAATGATACTACATGTATTTATACAAGAATACATAGGTTAACCTAGGAAAGTAATTCCTATAATCATGTTAAAATCCCTATGACTATGTTATTTACATTAACTATATAATCCTTATGATTACGTTAACCACTACAAGAAAAATGCAAATTAGCGACGGAAATTTAGCAACGGAAATATTTTCGTAGGCAATTAGCGACAGAAATATGCTTTCCGTCGCTAAAATTGAGTTATTTACCGACAGAAATAATATTCGTCGCTAAATTTGGAGGGAATTT
>JANITW010000005.1:10854573-10870438 GCA_027564335.1 Erythroxylum williamsii | reverse complement strand
CCATGCAGTGCTCAAGATTGCATCGAGAAGGCCATGTTTGGCAAGATTAGCCTCAGCTCGAGCTCCAACTCCAAGGATGGGCGGCAACCTTGACGTTGAGAAACTTCAATAGAAGGGCAGGAAGCAACAAAATGTGGTGGTAACCACTATACAAGATTATCAAAGGTAGTGGCGGTAGCTCCTGAGTGGTTCCAAGACATGGGGATGTGTAACATTTATGTTAGAATATATTTTATATATTCTTTATTTGATTTTGGCTATTTAAATTGAACATAGGACTTTTTATATGCCTTGAAGATTGCACTGCCACATGTAGGATTTGTTATATGCCTTGAAGATTGCATTGTCACATGTCCCTATCACTGCATAAGTTTTTCTTTACACTACAAGAAAAATATAGATTAGCAACGGAATAATTTCCGTCTACAATTAGTAACGGAAATATGCTTTCCGTCGCTAAAATTGAGTGATTTAGCGACGGTATTAATATTCGTTGCTAAATTTGGAGAGAATTTATTCTGGCAAAATTTGCAACGGACATTAGCGACGAAACAATATAGTTTTTCGTAATAAATTACCGACGAAAAATATACCGTTAGAAATTAGCGACGGAAAATATATTTCCGTCGCTAAAATTGAGTAATTTAGCGACGGTACTAATACTCGTCGCTAAATTTGGAGGGAATTCGTCACGGCAAAATTAGCGACGGAAGTTAGCGACGGTATATGTTTCGTCGCAAAAAATGGAGCAAATTTTTGGCAGAATAAAAAATTTTGAATTTACCTGTAGAAAATTCCATAGGTAAATTCCATTGGTAAATGAATTTAGCAACAAAAAATTTTTTTCAGTAGGTAAAAAGGCGGGAATTATTGGCGGTATAAAATTTTTTTGAGTTTACCTACGGAAATTTCCTTTGGTAATTCCGTCGGTAAATTCTTTTTAATATAAACTCACCCGACATCTCCCTCCCACTTCTATCTTCGTTTTCCTTTCTTCTTCTTCCTTCTTCCTGCATCTTCTTTTCGTTTTTCTTGGAGCTCATTTCTCTGTTGTGGACTCCTTTTCTGCTCGACAACGTTGTCTTCTCTGGCTATTGTCATCGTGTCATTCGGTAGAGGTATTTTTGCAACTATTATCATGTGTTTTTTCATATATTAGATGAAAGTTAATTTGGGTATTTATTACTCTCGTTTATTTGTGTATTTTATTATTGGAAAACAACTTTAAGGTATAAATGTTAGTGATAGAAGGGACAAGACATGATTTTAGTTGTGATGTGTTCATAAATTTCTGATGCATGTAAGGTATTTGATGAAATATTTGTTATTTGAAAAAATAATTTCCGTTCTTTATTTTCAGTTCTGTTTTAGTATGAATTTTAATATTTTAATTCTTTTACTTGAAATAATGAAGTTCTCTCTATGGTGGCTTCTAGAGAAACTAAACAGTTTGCAGATAAATTTTAAAAAATAATTTTCAGCAAATTTACCGACGGAAAAAAATTCCGTTGGTAAATATATCGGATTTTACCGACGGAATTTTTTCCGTCGCTAATTACCGACGGAATTACAATTCCGTTGCTAATTTTCTGACAGAAAAATTTACCGACTGAACAAAAAAACTGTCGGCAAATTTACCTACGGAAATTTTTACCGTCGGTAATTCCGTCGGTAAATTTAGCAACGGAAAATGTCCGTCGTTAAATTTAGCAACGGCCATATTCCCGACGCCTTTTTCCGTGAATAAATTCCGTCGGTAAATTCCGTCGCTAAAGTTTATTTTTCTTGTAGTGAACTACTATATTCAGTAACAAGCTTGATGTGAATGACACATGGCGAAGTATATCAATAATGAAGGTCACCTTATGGGCTTAATTAACAAGCTTCTTGCCAATGAAATTGTGAATTCACTTTATAACTTGTGCTAATTTGGTTTTATACAATCTAAACATGATCATTGTTTATCTATGAAATCTATGATTGCTCTTGTATAACTTTTCTAGTCTATGTAAACAATATTCTTATTACACGTTCATCTGAGTATGGCATAGCTGCTGTTAAGCGTTTCTTAGATGCCAATTCACCATTAAAGATTTGGTGAATGTCAAATACTTCTTGGGATTGGAAATAGCTCGTTCTACTGCTAGTACCTCATCAATTAACCAGCGAAAGCACTCCATGGACATCACAAAAGATGCTGGTTTGTCTAATGCTAGATCAACTCTATTACCTGCAGGATTTAAACCCATGCATAATGGAGGTCTTCTAATCCAGAAAGATATAAACGATTAATTGGTCGATTATTTTATTTTGGTTTTATAAGACCTGATGTCACACATGTTGATTTAACAGGTAAGTCGGTAGAGTTGTGAAGCACGTCCTGAGGTTACGCGACTTGTCAAACTTCAGTAACTTCGAGTTTGGAACGACAAGATCTCTATTCTCTTAATTATAGCGACATGAACAAAGATGGCATGTAATGATCCATCAGAAATGAGTGAGTTTGTTGCTTAGTGAGGTCAAATACCTGGAATACTGTATTAGAAAGACGAAATTTGAGGCTTATTCACAGTAATATAGATGTATGACCTTTTTTTAAATTAAACCAGAAACTACAAAACAAGTTAAGCTCAGATTTCCCTCAAGTCAAGCATGCTGTGAAACACTATCATATTTACTACAAATATGAAACCAAAAATTGGATAAATCACTTACAAGATGAGCATTGAGATTTCCCCACCTCCCTAAAAATTGAGAAAAAATTTTCTATTCAATATTACTCTGTCTTATTCCGTCTCATAGAATCTATTTTGTGGGACACACGCAAGATTTATGCAGATTCTAAATAAATAAATGACTTAAATTCAATAAAACATTATAATAGTACAGAGAATTTAAAGTCCTAAATACTTGTGTTGTCTCAAAATTGGATCTCATAATCTCAAGTACAAGGGATTGTGACTACTTTGACTATCTCCGGAGCCGTCTTCCCGTCATAAATGAAGGACGAGAAGGAAAACGTGGCATGGCTTCTAAGGCAAAGTATCATGTAACACGACACCAGAGCTACCAGGGTGGGCAGCAACTCGGTGGACATGTGTGACACTGACATTGGGTGAATCAGTCCTGAGGACTGTTCATTGGTACCTCCTCCAACTACGCAATGCGTACCTTGAAATCGACCCGACGGTATTGCACACAAATGTGATGAACTCAAGGCTTGCTAATGCCTCTTTTCCCACCGTTTACTTGGCTTTATTAGTCTTCCACTTGTACTCATTAGTGAATTTTCTCCGTATTAACTTTATATGTTAAATTCCTATCGACAGAATTATAGGTAAATTCGGAAATTAGATTACTAGAAGTATATATAATATGATTTGTAGATCTTAAGAAAAATGAAATTTTATGTACATATATAAACCCCATTATTTCACTAGCAGTAGACATATTGGCATTCACTGCTTTTGTCTTTCTGCTGCTTTCTCTCTTCTGTGGTGGAAGCTGAACCTAAGACAAAACAAAAACCAACAGAAACAGCAGTAGGCAATGGCTCTCAAGTTCAATCCTTTGGTCTCTCAATCCCCAAAGTTGCCTTCTTTTCCTCTTCATCCAATGGCCAGCGTCAGATCTCCCAAGTTCTCCATGGCTTCCACCCTCAAGTCTGGGTCCAAGTGAGCACCTTTCTCCTGGTGTTCTTCAATGCTCCTTGTTTTCCTTTCTGTTTTCTTTCTTTTTATTGTTTTGTGTGAAAAGATGGTATGTTTGAATGTTTCTCTTATTTTGGAGGTCAGCTTGGATCTGGGTTTTTTTTTTCTTTTTCTAGTGATATTATGTTTTGGCTTCATTAGTTGCGAGACTCGCTTATGATCCTCTTGTTTCATGTGTTCAAACGAAATTTCTCCTCTGGACTTCTAGTTGATTCCGTTTTAAGTTCTACAAATGTATTTCCTCGGACTCTTGCTTTCTCATTATTTGATTCAATCTCGTTTGTTTTATTTTCTTTGCAAAAAATTTGGTTGATCAAACTGATTTTTCTCTGTCTTGAAGTTTCATTCGACGGGGGTTCCTATTGGCGAAATGATTAAGATGACTTCCACATTTCTACAGTCCTTACCAACTTTTGGGTTTTACTTGTTGAATTCTCAAGTCCTATTGCTGAGTTGTTAAGAAAAGTATTGCTTTCTTATTCTGTTCGCCAAAGTTTTTTCTCGCTAGTTTGTACCCGAAACCATTTACCCTCCGAGCAAGAGAGATGCTGGTTATATTCTTTAAGTTATTATTAATATATATTATAGTTTTCCTCGTTACTTTTTAGATATACGAAGTCAGAATTCTTGTGGTTTTCGTGTTGGTGGCAGATATTGCCTGCTCTATGGATCGCGTGTTTGGCCTTGTTTTGAGCTATATGGAACCAATTTGGCATCCAAAACAATTTAGAAGAATCAAATCCGATACCGAAGAAACTAAACTGATTTTATTGTTTTACCAGAAATTAAATGGAACCAATTTGGCATGCAACTCGTTTAGGATCAATATTTTCAGTGGTTGTGGTTTCCTGGCTAGTTCTGTTGTCTGTGGGATTTTCTATGCAACCATGGCTTTTTGTTTCTTCTTGCCGTCTTTTTTACTGGAATCCAGGTTGGATGTTTTGATTAGGGTTAATTGTTGCTGTGCAAAGGGTTTCAAAATTCAATTCACTTTCCTTCTTTGTTTCTGTGTCTTCTTGCTTTTACCTGTTTGAAAATTTGGATTCTTCTTCAGAAGTTTTGCAGTGTCTGAACATAATTTGCACCCATATTATATCCATAAACAAACAAATAAACGGAAGGTTTGATAAAGTGGTTGACATCGCAATTCTCCTTTCATAACATGCTTTGAGAATTGTGAACAGTATCTATCTTCTATTTGTCATCTGTTCTTCTGTATTTCCTTTCAGATCACCATTGTGAAAAGTATCCATTACGTAACAATTGATCAAGTTCTTTTACAAATCCCATTTTGTCCATTAGATAAAAATGTTTATCATTGGTTGCTGAATTGCTTTTCACTTCCTACTCCTATTTTTGTTAATGTGGTTGAAGTACGATATTTGAGTTGGTAAAAAGTGGTTTGGATACTTCAATGACAGACTTCTTTACTTCTTATTTTCTAGGTGATGAGTCCTTGACTTTTTCCTTGAGATAGCAGCTGTTTGTCAACATTTTGGTCTTCTTTTAAAGAATTCTAATCAGAAAATAGTTTTATAAACTTGAGATTTCACTTTTAATCTTGTAGCCCCCAGTTGGTTTGCTTTCCATTTAATATCTACATTGGTTGCAGAAATTTTACTGAAAAACAGGTTTAATTAATGAAGTTATAATCATCAATTGTACTATTGCACTTTTCTTGGGAATCTTTGTAATATGAAGTATGATTGTTATTTTTCTCCGTTGAGTTAATTTTATGATCCTTACATTGGCTCCTCAGGTGGGACTAGTTCAAGTTTGTGAGGCCAATAAATCCTTTTCACACAGAAGATTTACTGGCTATGTCCCTAATCTTGAATTTATGATTTTCATTCAACCAGTTTGGTGTGCTTTAGTGCGATCAAACATTGGCTGTATATGCACTTTAATTCTGTTCCAGCTAGTTCATCATTCGAATGGATCAAGGGAGTGCTAGGTTGTAAACAAAGTTCACATAAGAATAATTTGTGATGCAGATACATTGACTAATTTGTTGGTTTTGAAAAATATGTTGTCTTAGTTTCTGCATGATCTAGAAGCATTATGCATGAAGGAGTATCTACTCCATTGTAAACTCATTTTGAATGGTTATCTAAAAAATGCTGACATTTTCTATTTAATGCAGGGAAGTTGAGAATCTCAAAAAGCCTCTTATGCCTCCCAGAGAGGTACATGTTCAAGTTTCTCATTCAATGCCACCCCAAAAGATTGAGATCTTCAAATCTCTAGAAGACTGGGCTGAGTTGAATATCTTGGTTCATCTTAAGCCAGTTGAGAAGTGTTGGCAACCACAGGATTTTTTGCCGGATCCTGCTTCTGAAGGATTTGACGAGCAAGTCAAGGAGCTCAGGGAAAGAGCAAAAGAGATCCCAGATGATTATTTTGTTGTTCTGGTTGGGGACATGATCACAGAGGAAGCGCTACCTACTTATCAAACTATGTTGAATACCTTAGATGGTGTTCGGGATGAAACAGGTGCAAGCCCGACTTCTTGGGCAAGGTGGACAAGAGCATGGACTGCTGAGGAGAATAGGCATGGTGACCTTCTCAACAAATATCTGTACTTGTCTGGGCGCGTGGACATGAGGCAAATTGAGAAGACAATTCAATATTTGATTGGGTCAGGAATGGTAAGATCCTTGCTTAGATTGGTTTCTTCTCGAGTTTTCAAAGTAACCAATACAAAATGAAGATGCTTATACCCATACAGGGGCACAAAGTTGTTCAGCCATGAAACTTAGGCAAAGATTGATTTTACTTGCTGGTTGGAAGTTGTTTCATCTAGTATAGTTCATTCCGTTTTGCTATTGCTTTGTCATCTGTTAGAAAACCTAGTCTACCAATGACAACATTTTGTTAAAATCAACATGAAAAATATGTATGCCGCATACTCTTTCATTTCCCTCAGATTGTAGTTCGTGCATTCCCTAATGTCGCAGAGCAGCATTTATAAGGTTATACCTTCATCCTCGCTATTGAAATGGGCGTTCCCCACTCTTCATGCGCATTGGAAAGTTATTTGAGCATCTTTTCTTCTTTATATAATCCATCACAATTTCATACACTCATTCTTCTCATCCGATTTCTTTTAAATAAATTTTATCATAGGATCCACGGACAGAAAACAGCCCCTACCTTGGGTTCATCTACACTTCATTCCAGGAAAGGGCAACTTTTATCTCCCATGGGAACACTGCGAGACAAGCCAAGGAGCATGGAGACATGAATTTGGCTCAAATATGTGGTACAATTGCCTCAGATGAGAAGCGCCATGAGACTGCCTACACAAAAATAGTGGAGAAACTCTTTGAGATTGATCCTGACGGAACTGTTCTGGCTTTTGCTGACATGATGAGGAAGAAGATTTCTATGCCTGCACACCTGATGTACGACGGCCACGATGATAATCTATTTGAGCACTTCTCATCTGTCGCCCAGCGGCTTGGAGTCTATACTGCAAAAGACTATGCAGATATACTAGAGTTCTTGGTGGGAAGGTGGAAAGTGCAGGACCTAACTGGACTTTCAAGTGAAGGACGAAAAGCGCAGGACTACGTATGCGGGTTACCTCCAAGAATTAGAAGGCTGGAAGAGAGAGCACAAGGAAGGGCAAAGGAAGCATCTACCATTCCTTTCAGCTGGATTTTTGATCGAGAAGTGAAGCTTTAAATGCCTAATGAAAGCGAACAGAAAAAAATAATTTGCTCTGCTTCATGCTCCTCCTTTCTGAATCAAAATGCAGGGTAGGAATTTGCTTGGTGAAATATCCAGTTTACACTTTTAATTTGTTTCAAGGGTGTTGTCGGTTGTAGAGCGAGGAGTTCAGGGTGGTGAGGTGTAGATACAGTTGTTTCTTCTTGTGTGTTGGTCTTATGAGAAGGCACATGAGGGCAGCTTTGGTTTTGCTGTTGTGTTCTCTTCAAGTGGTCTTCTTGTCCCAGGTTTGCAACTTGTACCAGTGTAAGCTGAATAATCCTTATGTGGCAATTTTGATGGTGATGCTAGTTGGCACCATCCAACCTGCCTCTGGAGGTTTAAGTCCTTAGTAATGTGCAAAACCAGAGTTTACCAAAGGTCAAATGTAAACTATACCCATAAATCCTAAAACCAATCCGATAGACCAAAAAGAGGCAAATAAATTAAATGCTCTTTCTATAATAATAGAATAATAATTAAAATTTCCTTTTGTTGATTGATTGAGAGATGAAGAAAATCAATCCAGCTTACCAATTCTGATGGTGGATACTAGAGAAAGAGATTGTGTGAGATGAGGAAAGTTAATTGTTATTGTATTCTGTACAATCACACCAATAAATAACAATGAAAATATTATAATAAAAATGAAAAAATGCATAGAAAGGAATAAAAGAATCGAAGAAAGCAACTTTCTTGTATCAAAATCGTCCCCTCCTAAGAACCTTTGTCCTCAAAGGTTAAAATGTGGATTTTGATGCAGAAAATTATCGTAGAGTTCCCAAGTGGCTTCTCAAGTGGAACATTATGCCTATTAACCAATAGCTTGACAATACTCCTATTATCGTGCTTCACTAATCCTCTATCGGAAAAGGCTTTTGGAACTCTAGTAGCTGTAATAGATGACATAGGAATTGGTAGTGTGGATACACAATTTTAGCCTTATTAGTTAAAGATAATTTATAAGCTATTGCACCAACTATGTCAAGCACAACAAATGGGTCATAATTCTTGGGATTTAAGAGCTTCTGTGAACTATAGACTACTGCCCATATAGCTGCAGCTTTAAGCAAACCGTCTCTCCTACCATAAAAGAGCTCTTTGACTTATGCCTACTTGCCACGTGCTCCATTTTGTTCTGAGCCCTCAATAGATGATATTTCAACAATTTTATCACCTAATTTCAACAAAAAAAAAAATCACCTCTTGTCTTTTTTTTTTAACTTCTATCAACTGCTATATTATAACTTTCACCCAAGAGGTAAGACAATTGCAAGAGGGAGGTTGACCATACAAAAGTTCATAAGGGGTGGAATTTGCAGCTGCGTAGAAGGTAGTATTGTAGCACCCCACTCTTGCAAGAAACGTACTCAACATCCTGAGTGATATTCGCCATAACGGCGTCATGCTCAGATATCACTCAGAATGTCGGGTACATTTCTTGCAAAAGTGGGGTGTTATATTTTTATATCAAAGTCCAGATTTATTATCTTATAAGGGCATTATTGAACAATGTGTTACGTTACATGTAATCTAGATATGTCATAGCAGGCAGTAGCAACTGATCCTTAGTTTAAGTCGCATTTACTTGAATTAGATGCATGAGTATTTGTTAAGAGTTTGAGTTGATAGAAATTGTGAGAAAAATGATGATCTATTTGAATATGAGAAAATGAAAGTTTATAGAACTGAACTGTGTGATAACATGCTATGATTGATTTTGTTTTATGACTTGAGTTGATTGTTTGATACATGATTTGAGACGTGTTGAAATAGCCATTGTTTTGAGAGCTTGAAGACATTATATATATACAGATCAATAAAGTTTGAGGTAAAAATTGTGAATATTAAAAAATGAGCAATAGCATATGGTTAGATATGACAGAAAAAGATTCAACGCATTCGTATTGGTGGATATATTATGGTATATGATATCAATATTATACTGTGGTGATGTATCTCCGAATGTGATATGGATATGAATGTATTTTCATGGATTGATTAATGGAAGTAATGATATAAATATGAGTGATGAGATTTAAAGTGTACAGGCCAAGTTAAAAGAAAATAAAATTTTCTATGACCTTGAGAGGTTAAACTTGGACTCGAAATGACTACTGGTAAATGTGCTCTATGAAATTGAGATCGGAATTTCCAGAGAATTGCACATTTGTAATTCTAAATTGATTGCGAACATACATATGTATAACGATATAATGGTAATGGAAAGGTGAGATAATCATAATGATATATGTAAAAGTTGTTAAAGTTAAGTTGATTTGGTATTATGAGTACATATCTGATAATAGAATCATCATGACAAGTTGGAATAATGAGTACATATGTACTATATGTGTGGAAATGATATAAGAAGCAATCTATGACTTATTGAATAGTTGTTACTTATAATTCCCACAATGCAAAGTAAAGATGAATTAGAATAAAACATGAAAGTGTTTTCAGTGATCAATCGGGGATATATTGAGATCATTAATGATGTTACTATGGATAATAAATTCAAGTAAAATGAAGGAAAAAGAAGCAAAACGCGATAGTGGTATAGCTCCTACGATCATGGTTAAGATTATTTGGTTCTGTTACTATCATGACAAGGTCCACCCTGATTGTGGAAGGCACAAAAAATGGAAATGTTATTTAGCATCAATTGAAATCCAAGTATCATTAGCAAATGTTAGTAATTGGTGAATTGTCATAACTACATGTCCAGATAAGATGAAATGATCTAGATAGTACCTATCAAGGTATAAGAGTAAATGAATTTATTTATTGCATTATTGAACCTTTTCAAAAAGGGAATTTTGGACAAAAATCAATCAGTATTAATGGCAGATTAGCAATGGTGAAAACACTTGATTGATAAACAATTAAATGAATAGTATAGATGACGGTAGCAAAAAATCTTTTTTCGAAGAAGAATTTCACCGAATTTAGTTAAGTAGACCAAATGGTTTATTTTAAGAATGATCAGTTAAGAAACGAATCAGCAAAAAATAAGGAATGAATCAAGAGCAAATATTGGAGTCCCAATGAATCAAGAAAAAACATTGGAGTCCCATTTCAAATGGAGATTCAAGTTTAATAGGCTGAATATGCTATAAAGAGTACATGTACCTTGTCAATGTAAAGTATCCGATTAGACGATTGGATTTTTGAATTTTAGGTGACATTATTGCTAATGTGAGGAGAACTTAAATTCACACTATATTCTATACAAATATGTCCTAGAGATACAAATTAGATTTGATGAATGTGTTTCCAACATGGGAAGTTCATATTGTCAAAAAATTGAGATGTGTGGACTAGTATGGATGAAAAGACATTGAATAAGTTAATGTAAAAATAGAAAAAATTGAATGAATTGAGAAAATCATTCCAGGAAAGAGGTCAATTGGAACACTGAAAATAGCATGAGATAATATGACCTCATTGAGGAAATAGTTAAGATAGTATGATATCTGAATAAGCAACTGGAAAATCGAATGATTCTATTGACTATAGTCAAGTGGAAGAAACTATTCGAGTGATGAAGCAACGTGAGGAATGGAAGAGCATATGAAAATGGTAATATCCCCACCTGTGTCATCAATCAGGTAAGAATTTTGAGGACAAAATTTCTTAAAGAGAAGAGAATTATAACATCCCATTTTCGGGGCTAGACCCCAAAATTGTAAATTGAGCATACTGTAGAGTGCATTGCATGCTCATACATCATTGTATATTCACACACAAATAAATATTTATTGTTGACATATTTGAAATAATTGTTCATGCATTCATTGACATTTTTCAGGTATAATTGACTGATTAAGGTGATTAAAATGTGAATTGTGAATTGTTTACGTTAAAGATTTAATTTGAGACTATTAGTATTATTTTGAAATTTTTGGTAGTGTGAAATGTGGACTAATTAAATTGATAATAAATAGCCTATGTGCATGTGTGACATGTGACAATATAAAATAGTGACAAATGTTAAGCCATGTAAGAGAACACGTAATTATATGTGTTAGACTCCTGCAGCTCCCTCTCTCGTTATTCTTCACCGAGAGTAGTATTGTTATCAAATTTACTTTTGGTTTACCAAACATCGAGCATCAAGTTGTTATTCTTGTGTTAGTGATTTACTCTCTACGTTGGCAATATTACTGAATCACGTAAGTAACTCTGATGATGTTTTACAGTGTTCATATATATACATGTATAAGAAGTTTAAACAATATAGTGTTGGTGAATAAATACACTGAAAGACTTAGATGAGGAACTGAATTTGTTAAAGAATGAGCAGTAATTATATATGGAATTAAGTTTGAGTTTATTGAGTGTTGTGACGTTGTGAACTGCTGAAAGAATGAAAATACAGTAGTGAGAGAAAGGATGAACACATTAGTGAGAGAAAGCTTGTGTGAGGTTGCATATGACTTGTTTTGAGATTGTACTGGACATAGAAAAGATGATTCACGCATAGATGTATTAGTTGGAAAGTATAAGAAATGGAAAATCTGGAAAAAAAATTAAAAAGGAAGAAGATATGAAAATTGGGTTTCATATTTAAGAAGAAATGAAGAAGAGAGAAAGTCACGATTATGTTTCTTCACAATCGCGACTTCTCTAAGGAAGTAGCGAAGTTGTGATCGTACTGAGCACCTAGAATGTCGCGATCGTGCAAGTGCACGATCCCGACTTCCATGCTTTCCGAAGAGAGGTAATTCTGAACTTCCTTTGCTATTTTGTTATAACTTTTGCTCCCGTTATCCAAATGACATGAGAATTGAACCTATATACTCATAACACATTCTTCTACCTATCCATAAAAATTGGTAGCCTTATAAATTAATTTGAAAAATATTAATTGAATGAAAGTGAGGAAATATGTTGGAATAGTATGAACTGGAATATTTTACTAAACACACTTCGTTATTTTGATTGTATCTCGATCTGTAGAGTTCCAATTGAGTTGATTTTTAATTTAAATTAAACCAAGGACATAGAGCTACAATTTCCCTGAAGATGTCAAATTGTAATTCTGGTTTTAAGAATTCCAAAATCTATTCTGAAGTTGAGTTATGAGTTATGTTATAGATTAAGAATAGACTGACATATTTGGAGTTAACTTTCAGTATATTTAATCAAATTGAATGATCTTAGTGTCAATAGCAACCTAAGATAAGAGGAACAATTTTCTAGAAGGACGTGTTATTTAAATACTTCATTTTCTTAATCTTAATGATCATACATAGTTGTCCTAAATGGAATGCTTTCAAAAACAGTTGAAATAGAGAATGAGTGATTGACTTTTGGTACAATTAGAGTACAATTAATATGTACATCAATGTATGACATAAATATACCTGAGAATTTGTCACTAAACACGCATGATACATGAAACATTGATACATGTGTTTATTCTGTTACATAAGCGCTCTAGTAATATGAAATTGTTTTTATTGCATATAAATGAGCAACTAGAGCAACCGCTTCTAGATATTGCTACAACGTCAAGGAAATAGGCTTAAGGGAGCAACTGTGAGTAACCTAAGATGGTCTCACTTTATTTGTTCTATATATTACTAATATTGCTATCTTATTGAACTGCATTGAAATGTATTGAGTGTGTACTAAATTCTGGGCAATATTTGACTGAGACATTTGATGCATAAGAATAGTATTGAAAGTGCTATTTGTACGTGAATATGACTGCCTAAATGATTTTCTAATTCTCAGTTGAAAATTTGAATGTCAAACCTGTTACTGTGACTATTACTATGACTGTTATACTGTCATAATTCATATAAATGAAAGTGATTGAATTTGATGACTGAACTGTGGCATGCATTTCATTCCAATGCATGCAATATAAAGGAAGTTGTGACTGATATTGCTACTGAGACTGAGACTATTACTGAAAAGAGCTTTAATCTCTCAAATATGTGATTTGAGCATATGGCTCACTGTGATTAATGAGCCATGTATCCGCAATGGATAAAAGATAAACTGATTGATTGGGCCCGATGATTCGAGATACTATAAAAACATACAGTCACAACAAAATAAAAATGAATGTGAGTCTCTTACATATAGCATCCGCATATGATTGTAATTCATTAAATGATTTGCAATGCTGTAATGAAATGATAGATTGAATGAACTATTAACTGTACTACTACTTGTTTGCAATAGAACTTGATGTTTATTAAGTTGATATGAACTGTGTGACTGTATGCACTGTGTGACTATATGATGATTGTATTTTGTTACATGAGTGAACCATCAATGATGGTTATTTAACTAAGTTCACAAAACTCATCAAAAATTACAACATGGCTTTTCAGGTTTAATAAAGATCTCCAGATAGGAAAATTGAAGTTAGCCAATATATTGGAGTAAGAGTTCTAGGTCGGGATCAGTTTGCGCCTGCATATATATTTCATTCTATTGTATCAAAAGTGTAGTCATAAGTGTTATTCATTGTGTATGAAAATGATCTTGAAATGTAATGTTATTATGACTACAAGTATTTCATTTCTGTAATGGGCCTAAGTATCTACTGAAACTCTGATGATTTAAATAATGATTGTAATTCTTGTAACCGAAAATGTTTATAAATAAAAATTGGGCCAAAATTGATTATTGAATTTCCACATATCCACAAGTAGTTTTATAAATTAGTAACGAGTTTTGTTTGAATGATTATTCTAGCATGTCACCCTTGTGAGGTACATACTCAGATGTCACTCAGGATGTCGAGTACATTTCTTGTAAGAGTGGGGTGTTAAAAGTATTGTACCACCATTCTATTTGTACCACCATTCTATAAGCGACAACCATTTACTCTGTGAAAAAGGTTTCTCATGACAAATACAACTTAAACATGTTTCCAAGCATCTATTTATAACCTCAGTATACCCATTTGTCTAAGGGTGATAAGCAAATGATTTCAAGAGATCAACACCTATATCTATGTCGTTTATAATACTGTCTGGTAGGCCATCAAGTTTGAATACATGGTCCATATAAAGTTATACGACCTAGAGGATTGTGTAAGGATAAGACAAAGCCATGAGATGAACAAATTTAGTAAGTCTATCTACCACAAAAAAAAAACTCTTTGCAATGAGACTTAGGCAAACCCTTTATCAAGTTTATAGAGATTGAAGACCATACTCTTTTAGGTAGAGTTAGAGGTTATAATAACCCCAAGTAAGTTGTGTCATACTTACACCTCTAACATACATTTTAAGTCCTCATATAGAGTTGCACTTCCTTATTTGTTCCTCTCTAAAAGAACAAGGACTTTACTATGTGTATGGTTGCATCTCTTCCTAAATGTCCACCTAATGGAGAATCATACATCTGTTTGAGTATAAGTTATCTAAGTTACGGTGAGGAACCAACCACCAACTTGCCCTTTCTTTTAAGTTAGCCATTCACCTAAGAATACTTAGGGTGGCTGTTAGGTTGCATTTTCAAATCATAAATGATTTGAATAAGAGACGGATTCATGTGCTAACACTTCTACAACTCTTCGTATAAACCATTATGAATTGCTTGCAGTGCTTCCAATAAAATCTATGAACCCTACACTTTTGATAATGCATCTACAACCTTCTTTTCTTGCCCCTTCTTGAATTGAATTTCAAAGTCATATCCTATAAGTTTGGCCATCAAATCTTACTATGTTGGAGTGGAAATTATTTACTCGAGCAAATACTTAATACTTTTATGATCAGTTTTGATAGTGAAATGTATATTTAACGAATAAGGACTCCATTTTTATACAAGAAATAAAATTGTAAGAAGCTTGCTTTCATTGACCAAATTAGCTTGATGTTTAGGACTGAGACTTCTACTTATATAAGCAATAGGATGATTGTCTTACATAAGCACAGACCAATAAATGAACCAAATGCATTAGTATTTGTAACAAAAGTCTTGTTAAAGTCAGGCACGACAATTGGGCCTGAGCCTGGCTTGCCCCGACCAGAAGTTAACTGACTAGGCCCGAGTTGACTGGGCTATGGGCTAGGTCAAAGGCTTAACCAAGCCTTAGGCCCAGCTTTGGCTAAGGCTATCTAAACCCGGCCTGACCTGAGACCTGACAGAGAGTGATAAAATGATGTCTTTTTTTGAATTTTAAAAATAATAATAAATTAGGTTAGGTCGACCTGACCCTCCTTAGGCCCATTGGGCTGTGACTCAGGCTTGGGCCTCTCCATGGCTCGATAAGACTGAACTCAAGCAAGTCAACCCTAGGCTTTGACTTGAGATATAATGGTGTTTGAACTTAGTCCGGTCTGTTGCCATCCCTAGTTGAAGTTAGGTAACGCCAAGATTGGAGATAAACAAAAGGCATACTTGGGCTGATCAAAAGCCTATTAAGCATAAAAATTCCAAAGGAACTAATGTTTTTTTAAAGGATTAGTTAA
>JANITW010000005.1:10816247-10835007 GCA_027564335.1 Erythroxylum williamsii | reverse complement strand
ATTATTTTTTATTTTTTATTTTTGAGCAACAAAATATAATTAATTAAATGTCATTAATTAGAATATATTCAAATTAAATACAATTAATTAGACTATTAAAATTTGATGTAAAACAAAAAACTAACAAATTTTTATTTTTCCTTTTTATAAAACAATGTAATTAATTAGAATATATTAATATTAAATATAATTAATTAGAATATATTAAAATTTAATGTAAAACAAATTTTTATTTCTCAAGATTTTCAACAACCTAACCACTATTAATAGTAATGATAATCATTCTTTTGTTCTAACTAACTATCATAATTATAATGATTATATTTATTCTCATTCTTTACCATATTCATTCTCATTTTTATTACCATTATTTTATGTAAACCAATTGTCCCCTAAGTAATCACTATCTTGGACCTTTTAGTTAAATATTATCATGTATTTCTCATAAATATTGTAATATTTAGAAATCACTATAATATATTTTATTAATTTTAATTTATTTATAAGTTTAAAATGGCAACATATTGTAATTAAAAAATTTTATATTAAATCGTTTTAGATTAAAAGATAAATAAAAATTGATAGAATATAATAAAAGAAGTCATGTAGTTACCTGAACAATATTATAATGGAGTAAGTGATAATTTTCATGATATAATAATTAAAATTAGTCATAGAGTATATATCTAACCCAAATATTAATAGTTAACTTATCTGAAATGATTATAAGGTCTAACAAATTAAACAATGTGACTTGGTTACAAAGGTCTTCTAAAAGCTAAATATAATTATAATTTATTAGGATTTGGTTTTATTGTCGCAGTCAAATTTCAAGTGGTTAATAAATTCAAACAATAATCCAAATGTTGGGGATGATTTTACTTACTAATTTGATGTTTTTTATTTTTCTTACTTGGAACATTGCGATAGTATTTTAAAAATTAATATTATGGTGTAAAATTTATATATTGACTATGAGTAAAAATCACAAGACAGGCTGATAACTCAATATATCAAGGTTTTAACACAATGTATCATTTATCTTGCAAATTTAGACATAAAAAGAAACTATAGTAACCATTAGGCACACTCTCATACTATATCAGTATTGAAAGTTCCATTAAAGACAGCACAGCTGCAAAATGAAAGCCATAGAACCCGATCAGAAGACAAACAATCACGTTTTGAACATTGCCCTTTTTATTATTAATATAGCTAAAAATAACTGTTCCCAAGATACAGGTCTTGGTCACAGAATGGGAAATCATGTGCCTATCATAGGGTAGAAGATCTTATCATCATCCATCAATGTAATAATACAGATGATAGACACTGACACTATTTATGACTATACTTAGGTCATTAGGTGGTAGGATTCCAAGAGTGTATCTCAACTTCAGAACTTTGAATTCCGCAGCTCTTACTGCCAAATAGTTATGATTGATCCTATCAATTTAAGCAGGCAGATCTTCTGGCCCCTTATTCTGGTCATATTCTGGCCTTCTTTTATCTGAGTCATCCACTCAGATGGGACCTATTTGAGTGGATGACGGAGGCCAGAATAGAGCCAGAGGAAGAGGAACAAAGGATCCCTTTCTAATTCAAGCAGGTTAGTCCCCGCTCTAACATAAACTTTACAACAAATTCAGGTGTAAATTCATAGTTATTTGGTAATTCTTATATAAAATAAATGTGTGGATACACTGGCTTCTACATTTTAGATTTGATTCCGGTGTGAGTTAGCTTGTGAAAAGTCCCTATTGATAGGTCCTCAGGAGGAAGCAAGGCCAGTCTAACACCAGCTTCCCCCGCGTAGTCCGCCGTGTAAGTGCCTTTGCCACCGGTCATGGAAGTCTGTGTGAAGCCAGGGCAGAAACAAATGATCGTTAGTAGTCGTCCGTTGTCCTGATAACGCCTTGCCAGCACCTGAGAATATGCATTTAGAGCCATCTTTGATACTGCATAGTCTGTCCAATATTCTGGCCAACCTTGACTCTTCCACGTACCCTTCTTCACATTTTCAAGAAACAAATTCACCATTTCCTCAATCTGCTCCACCGTTAGCGTTTCACTCTCTAGCATCTTCCTCATTTTAGGGTTTCTCATCTTCTGCACGAATAAATTGGTTAAAGACATGCGGAATTGGTTTGACTATTAATCAAGAAATATTCTTACTATTGCAATGTAATTTGAGAGTTGCCAAGATTTTTTTTAATTATAAAATAGGAAGACCCATTGTATTTAAATTTTATTAGAAATTACAAATTTCTTTTGTAATTTTACTTATTTTAAAACTTAAAAAATTTTAATTAATTAAAAATATCATATGATATTTAAAAATTGTTATTTTTTTTTGAATTATTATACCAAAAATTGGTATTAAAATCGTATAAAAGCAGTCATTTAAATTTTAACATTTTTTAATAATTCAATTTCTCGTGATAGTTTATATTAAAATAAATTAATAGAAATTCGATAAAAGATCAAATTTATAATTTTTAATATTATAGAATATCCTAAATAATAAAATAATTTTAAAACGAAAAGAAATTATTAAAAAAGAAATCTGTATGTTTAGACAGTATATGCATGCTCAATAAGTTAATTACTTACATCAAACGAGCCAAGTCTTGAACTAATATTAACGATCCTGCCTTTGGAAGCTGAATTACGAAACAGAGGCAAAAGGGCCTCCGTCAGCAATTTGGCACCACAGAAATTGGTCTTGATCACAATCTCTGCGTGTCCAACCGAGTTTTCATGGAGACCGTTGAAAGATACACCTGCATTATTCACCTGAAGACGAATAAAACACCACCCAAAGTTAACCCGCCTGTGGATTGTGCTACTATCCTTCTAGAGGATATATATGAGGTTTCCTTTCTCCGCTTAGTAACTTAGTATATTTATACTTCTCCTATTATTAAAAAAAAGAAAAGTTAACCTTCAGACATACTTGGACCGCCTCTGAGAACATCTAAAACAACAAAAGACCTATCACATGTATGTGACTTTATTATATAACCGAATATATTGGATATGGAGCATCGGCAGATTAATTAATTACCTATCATTCTGGTTGCCTTAGACTAGTCTATGACGCTGTATTGAGAAAGACTTTGTGTACAGGGTGAAATTTTCTCTACCATGTACATGTTGGACCTTGGATATGCCGTGATCAACTTTGGAAGTAAGCACTGTTTGAATATAGACCGATGAATTTGGAAAGTTGTAATTGAATTGGTCATTATTAGAGTTAAGAAAACAAGAATCTAATCATCGAACAAAATAAAATACAAAATTGCAGGTGCTCGACTAATTGGTATAATGCAGATTAAATTATCTTTGATCTTCCTTTGCAAGTCATAAAATATATAGTTGATTCCTAGTAATTTGCAATGGGAACATAGAACATTTACAATTGATTTCACTACGTATGACTTACCAATATTGTTTTTATTACCTTGTTCTTGCAAGTGTCTGACTACAACAAAATCCTAATAAGAGGACAAGCTACAAAATCGTGGAGTTTCATGCTTGTTAAATACTTGCCTAATTACAAAAGACAAGGCATATAGGCAACACAAGATCTTGTTGCAAATAACTATGAGCTAATGGATGTTAATATGCATCTAGACATGTTTTTGTGTAATACCCATGCTCCAAAAATGTTAGAAACTTACAAGAATGTCCAGTACTCCGAGGTTCTGTCGAAGCCAGTCAACGAAGGCTTTGATGGAAACGGAATCAGAGACATCAAGGCGATGAAAGTATACATGGAGACCATGTTGTCTTCGCAACTCATCAACGGCTTTGCGTCCCCTCTCGGTGTCTCTAGCAGTCAAAATCACGGTGAGTCCAAGCTCTGCGAGCTTCTTCACCATCGAAAAACCAATCCCCTTGTTCGCTCCTGTCACCACCGCAACCGTATCCTTGGACCACCACCTGCATGGAAGACGAGGACAAAAACATTCACCTACTATCCCCGTAAATGGGTAGAAATTGGGCCCAAGGTACCAGTTTACCTAGTGGAGGAGGAGAGGGAAGGAGCAGACACATTGGGACACTCTTTAATGTCCATGTCTTTGAAGGAATGGAAGAGACAATGGTGTTTTGGGTGGAGAAGAGAGTGTTAACTCTTGTCTTGATTGGTATGAATATATGTAGTGTAAGTTCTATGTTGAATAATTTTCTCTTTAATTTTAAATTATACCAAAAAATAATATAAAAAAGGATTTTTTATTTTTTAATAATTTTTGATAAAAATTTAATGTTAATTAACGGGTCATGACGTTAACTCTTAATTTTTCAAAGAGCGTCTTTCAGGAATATTTTCGAGCAAACTTCCACTTTAATGGAACTCTTAACAATTAAGTTGGTCAAAAGTCATCCGATAATTAAGTAAATTTGCCATTGATACTTGCATGCTTCCTTCAAACTAATCCTGGCTCCACTTGGTTTGACGAAACATGTGGAATATGAAAATGTGGTCCAGGTTCAGTCATAGATGTTGTACAGTGATATTGGTCGGGTCAGTCATCTAGGCCCAGGTCCAATCTTAAGATGATGTGTGGGCCGATCGGCCTATTCTCATAAGATTGAGTCAAGCACAAAAGAGATGTTGAATTAAACACGTCATGTATTTACTATATAAGATCATTATCTCCTCACGATACAGGTACGACTCTAATAACCATGATATTCTTTGTTCATAGATACAAAATTTACGACAAAGAGCTAACTTAGGCATCGAAGGGGCAAGCCGACAATCAACCACCGGCGTACCTTTATTGTTTTTGCAGGCATCTCTTAGTCCAAGCTAATCGAGATCGTGGATCAAAACAATGGCATCCAGTCCCAACAAAATCAGACTGAACCAGATATAATTTTAATTGACCTTCTCTAGATAATAAGACCCTTACCCTTTTGCTGATCATAAGCTTTCATCATTCATAACATCTTCTACAATCATCTCTCATAAGATATTACTATTACCTGGCAGTAACAAGAGAGTATGCAACTCATTTTATGCAGAAGAACCTTTTACCAGAACAGGAACATACGTATCCAAAGTTAACATGGAGATGAATGAGTTATTATGGTATTACTTCAACATTATCTGTAGACAAGATAATGACCATAAATGCCCGTACGGGTAGTTTGGTTGGCTAATTAACAGGTCAATTGGAACAAGGTCTTAGGTTCGACTTCTGATAACCGGAGGCAATGGACCGCTCTATTAAGGGGCTGATCAAGATTATACCGTGATTTAATCCTCTAGCGATAATCGGAGCTATAACTGGGGGCCCTTAAGGTTGAGAATTCAACCTTTTTGAAACAAGATAATGACCATAAATGAAAAAGGAAGTAAGGGAAGATGCAATCCAAATTCTTAACTAATTTAGGGACGCCGGAATGGACTCTTTCCAACGGAAGGTATGGTCCGTCCGTACCACTTGGGTTGGAAAATTTGCATATCCCACCCTCTCATCACGCCTATAGATCTACGGCATGTGTATCTTTCCTATAAGTCAAAATTAAGTTTACAAGTCAGTCAAAAATGGAAAGATCTAGCTTGTTTCTATAATATTATGCATTACTTAAAAAATGGGAAAATACTAAACTTTGCTGAAGTATAAGGAATCTCGCATACATAAGCCTTTATTTTATTGAGCAGACAACACAATATTAAATTAGAGCTCCAAACGTCTTACGTTACCAAATTTTACAGAACTTCGCGACAAGAATAGTGTTGAATTATAGTAATAGTCCCGTCAGTGCCTGAATAAGGGTAGGAAAGGCACTTACTAGAGCCTAAATTTATAGGAGGCTCATTTATTAAAAGAGTTAAAAATTAAAAAAATTAAAAAAATAATTTATTAAAATAGCTGAAAATTTAAAAGTTAATAAATATATTCATTAAAAGAGGTAGAAATTGAAAAGTCAAATTGAAAAGTCAATAACTCTGCTTCAATTTGTTTATATACAAAAGGCTTCTTGGCACGTTACTTTATAGAAATTTTAAAAATTTTAGACTTTTAAATGATAAAGATAAGACCTCATCTACAATGAATTAAATTGTAGTGGGCCTCACAAGTAATTATATTACAATGGATAAACATTTATTTAAAAGTACATAATCAAAAGTTGAAAAAAAGATAATTATTATGGCATTTGGTAATTTTGATATTTTTCTTAAATGAAAGTATATATTTATTGGCATATCATATATTTATCTGCTATATATAATGGTTTATCTATCTTTTATCGTGGATATGACAATTGATTTGTTGAAGAATAAATTTGAACAATTACCGATATTTGAAAATATTTTTAAATTCTTATTAGATTCAAAAAAGTTGAGGCCATTGAATAATAATGAACTAAGAAATTTTTGCACTAATTTTATAATACTTTTTCTCCTAATAATATGTCAGATGTGGAATTTAATCATATTTTTCTGAATTAAAAATGTTACAAATAACTTTATCAAATAAGTTTATGTCATCTGTCGAAATTCATGAATTTATTAAAATTGCAAATTATTATCCAAATGTTTCAATTATTTATCATGTAAGACAATTTACTGGATCGAATTATTTTGTCATACCCGTATCAATGATAATGTTGTAAAGATTGATTCCCTCTTTTCTCCATTTTCTTAATGTTTTTCTTCAATGGTTCAGATAACCTTCATAAGTTTCTAAAACTTATAAATTCTTCCATCAACCATCATGTTGGTTCATTTTTAAAAAGAGAAGGAAATGATAATGTTGCCGAGCATTTGGGATTTACTTCAAGCAAGGTGAGGGTTTGTGAATGTACTATTCTGAAAGTAATTTGTGTTGCTCATCTGTCATTCTCAAGAAATACATATGAATCCGACAAAATATAATTCTCAAGGCAATCCATATTCAAAATCAATTAAATTTCTTGGTAAACATTACAGTTGTACCGATTTTTGATAGATAATGGTAAAAAAATTGTAAAAGCAAAGATTGAAAAACTACAATCATCCCAGTTTACATCAGAGATAAATAACTAATCTTCCCTCAAACAACTAATCTTGTCTCCTTTCTACTGCTAATACAATCTCATTACGGCGTTGAAATGGAAGCATAAATGTGGGATTATACTACAGTGCAATCAACAAAATGATGTCAGAGGCTGAAGCAGCATTTGGAGTAAATTAAATTCAGATTGTGGAGATCTCCAGCACTGAAAGGGCATGACCTGGTCGATAGCACATGGTATTAAGCAGCGGAGGTGATCTTTGCCAGAGAACAGGTGAGGACAAATGATGGAACTTCCTGCAAAAACAGGAATGGATCATTTTATATCCTTTCCAGGGGTGCAAGTTGATTATGGTCATACAAGCAGAGCCCACAAAAAAATTGGTAATTCCAGTCTCTCAAGGTCAACATTTCTGATATAACATTCATACTTGAATAGGCAAGAGTGACTTATATCTGACAATATGCATGAACAAGCAACTAACCTGTAGAGGTAGAAAACTAATTTTCCCAATATGATCTTCACCAGTGAAACCAAAAATGCCCACAACCTGCATGTGGGAAGCTACATTTGAATACAAGCACAATAACCACAATCGAAGAAGAAATTTAGGCAGTTTAAACTGGTTACAGATAAAAATACAAGAAAAAGACTGCAATTTATAACCTTATTATATGGGACACAATTTCAACCTTCACCATGTTCTTGTAAAAGGAACTGCAAAAAAAATACGTTCACATAAATCAGCTTTGCCCAAATCAACTTCTCTAATCTCGTACTGTTCTCTTCTACTTAGTTTCAAGATCTGGAACTTCATAAATAAGATGGTATTAAAAAACATAAACATCAAATGGAACCGAATTATTCAAATCAATTGAACAATCAAGAGTGATAAAAAGTTACCTGTCATCAAAGCTTCTTCCATATTCCTGCTTTCGGACCTCTTAGGGAATACATACTTGGCAGTCTCATTCGTCGACTCAAAGGAAACTAAGAACAAATAATGAAATTTAGAAACAACACTCACCAGAGTTTTTTTCTCAAAAAACTAAGAACACTCAACGGACTTGAATTGAAGCAAAAGGAACAGTTTATACGTCGTTGAGAAATCCTGGACACCTGGGTAGCAAGAACCAAGACAAGGGAGATTTGGGTCTCGAAAGTAGACACAGGCCGCTGGAGGCGTGAAGAAGCGGTGACCGTAGATCGACCGGAGGTCATAGAATTGATGAAGGTGGGAAACGATCTGTTTGGATGCCGAGAAAGTGGATTGAGAGGTATACAAGGACAGCGACAAAGCAGCAAAGACTCGCAGAGAAACATTTAACCTAGCAAGTTCCAAGATTTTGATCTGCCGTTGGACTTAGTTTTACATTAATTATTATTAGATTTCTAATTTAATTTTTGTTTTATTTGTAAAAAGGGTATAATTGGAAAAATAAGTTAAAATTAAATTACATGCTATAAAATATTGTTGCATACCAAACATCATAATAAAAATCCACCAACTTTTCTATTAAAATTTTTATAAACACCCAAACATGTAAATATCTTTACTTTCCTATAGATTTATTTTCTAAGAAATCAGATTCCAGATTAACTTTACTTTCCTGCCAACCAAACGGGGCCTAAGTGATTAATTCTGTAATTGTTATCGTACAAATAATAATTATTGTATACAACATAATATGGATAACAAGTAAGTGGGCAAAAACATATGACTGTAATTGAATTCACAAGTGTCATAACAATTTAAGAAAACACGTATATGTATATATACATGTCAAAACGTTATGCTAACAAGGACTTATTTATAAGACTCGTCCGTTCAACATGAATAATAAATATTTTGGGCGGTAAACATTTAGTTAATGGATCCGCTATCATAAGATCGGTACTAATATGCTCAATTGATATTTTATGTTTTTGCACTTTTTCTTTAACAAGCAAATACTTTGAATCTATGTGCTTTGCACTCTTTGAATATTTGTCATTCTTAGAGAAAAAATGGCTACGGAATTATCACGATAAATTCTTAACGATCTATTAATACTGTCAACAATACCAAGACTTAAGATAAAGTTCTACAACCACAATTCATAAACCGTGGTCTCAAAGCACGCCACAAATTCAGCCTCCATAGTGTAAGTAACAATGACGGACTACTTTTGACTTTTTCACAAAACTACTCCGCCAACTAATAGGAATATATAACCAAATGTAGATTTCCGTGAGACTACACAACCGGCATAATCTGAATCTGAGTAACCTATCACTTCGAAATAAGTTGATTTTCTATATATGAGCATATAGTCCTTTGTGCCTTATAAATATCTAAGAACTTTCTTTGCAATTTTCTAGTGATTTATTCTAGGAGTGTTTTGATATCGGCCTAACATTCGGACAACAAAACTTAGTGTACCTGTGACTGTAGCATTAGTTGAGAGAAGTTTTTCAAAGTTAAAATTATCAAAAACCTAATTGAGGTTATCAATGTCACAAGAAAGGTTGAATAATTTAGTTATTTTAAGTATCGAGAAAAATAATTTAGACAATATTGATCGTGATACTATTATTAACGATTTTACATCTAGAAGTATAAGGAGAAATTGTTTTTATGATCATTTGTGTGCTTATTAGTACAATTTTATTAATGTTTTGCAAACTGATATTATTGTTCGGGTGTTGCTACCATTATTTTTTCATTGTTGCTATTATTTTTAGTGATTTTATTCTTACTAACATTTACATAATGTTAGTTGTTGTTGTGATATTTACTATTATATTAAGTATGTAAACTTACGGCTTGGGTCACTTATATATAAATATTAAATTTTAATAATAAAAATATGATATATGTTGCCGATTCATTAAAGTAGTCTTTTTTATTTGGCCCGAAATTATAAAACATTAAAAATGGTCATTTCCAACTTAATAATCTTTCGACGGAGGCTTCTTTTTTAGCTATATGTCAACTGACAGTCGTTTCTATCCAATCAAATTTATTTATTTTTTTAATCATTTTTCTCTTCTTAGATAGGATCAATTCCATTGCAGTTGGTGAATATCAACACCGACATATTAACAATGAAGGGTCATTTTCATGATTATTGAGGATCAAACATATGAGCCTAAAGGAGGAGCCAAATGACTGATGATGACGGAAAGAAATTTTGTTTGTATTCTGTCTGTTTCACTCTGAGCATTTCTTAAAGGACATGGTAGATGCCATGCACAAACATTCATCTTTTCCCAGAATAATACATAGCTACAGCCTGTTAGCTTTTTAGGTTGAGGCATAAGCTGAAGCACTGTTTATGGTTTGCACGTTTGGAATCCACAACAAAAGTTAGGACACCATGCTCAAAAAGAAGAGGGACGGGACACAAAAAGACAGGAACTAACAAACTTTCGGGGCTGTTGGGTAGTTTTTTGCAGCGTAAAGCCACTTTGCGTGCCTTGTTCTCGTCATTTCTTATCAGAAACTAGCTGATATAGGATATAGGGGGAGCCTCTAAATCGATCACTTTACTTCGTTCACATGCATCAGGCGATTTCTTTATCTGAAAAGGCTTGATTTTTGCCATGTGAGTTAGAACAGAACCATTTCATTGTCATCAGACATATGGGGCTGTGGTTTATCGGCGGTCCTGACATAATTGATCTGTCAATGTCTCTGCCACCTTTTTACACGTATAATAAACCTAGAGCATCATTAGTACACAACATTTGGACACCTCAACTTAGTTTATATACCCACTAAACGTTGTTAAACAATTTTTATACTGATAATGCCATAGAGTTTGGACATTTTAGCATTAGATAAATCAGAATGCTCAAAACTTGTATCTGAAACTTATTGGTTTTTCTAAGCTTTTTAGTTCTTGACAAGAACTAAAACTTCTTTTTCTTCTTATTCGAACTTTAGGATTCTTATTCAATTAATAATTAACATTAAGAAAACCAACAACTCATTTATGTAATGGTTATAGGGTCCATATAAAACTGGATAAATGTGTTGTTCAACCTTCAAAGCTTGGTATCAAACAGAACCAAGTGAAATAACAAACTAAAGTATCAAGTTGTTGGTGTCACGTTTTGCATCAAGCATCGAGAAAATAGGTGAAAACTAATAGTAGGTTAGGACAATAAGGTCCCCTTAAAACATTGTTTCGGGCGCCTTCAACAGTTGCAATATTTGACCGCCGTGTACCAAGAACATTGATCCAACTTTGGAAAGTGACAAGGTGTTATAACTAATTATAAAAAGGATGAACTTTATCATACTGTGACTTCAAGTAGTCTATTGACCAATAATTTCCTTTAAATCATAGCCTGTCTCCTCCACAAGGGCAGATAAATTAATCACAGATCAAAGTAAAGCAATGGCATCATCAAGCACATTGCAAAAGTTAATGCCGCCCTTGAACAAGTATGGGCGAAACGTGCATAAGAACCATGATCTTAAGTGGAGATCTTCAAAACCAAGGTCAGTCCAAGAAGTGATACTCATGCAAAGGGTAGCAAAGAAATCATTTTGTATGAAATTGTGTATGAGGAGAGAAACCTAGGAATAAAATCTATTTTCTTGGGAACAACTCGAACATGCAACTTCATGCCTCAGGCTGCATTTTCTCGCATTCTTCACGAATTGACTGGAAAAGAACTGTAGAAAGATAACGTTCACCAAAGCTTGGAAACACAACCTGAGTACATCCAAAACCTCAAATTAGGTAAGATAAAAGAAATTGACAATATCAGCAGTGCTGTATTTAGAAACGCAATTTCCACAACATACTGTTTCAAGTGCCAACTGGCACACAAAGAGTAACCATGTTTAGACATGGTTGTTCAGATTGCAAGTTCACTATTTAGACAGAAAAGCAATTAGCTTTAATCTGCCGGAGCCAAAAAGTTCATGATAGCCATAATAAATGGTTTTGTAAACCAAAATAATGTTTCTGTAGGATGGTCCCTGTCCTAATAACACTTTATTCCCCAAAGAAGGAATTTTTATTCAGTATGCCACAAGTTGATGGCTTCCTATCTGACACCAACAAGAAGTTAATACCAGTTGACTTTGAACAAATTTCTTTTGGATTGCCTCTGTTTATGGTTCTCTATGATTAGCGTTCCAGATATTTAAAGCAATCCAAGGGGTTGAACTCTGAAGGTCATTGCAGAATGTGCCAACCAACCAAAACCATGCCTTCAAGAGGCCCAACTTTAACTATATCATTTTAACCCAACATAATTAGGGGCTTTCAGAGACGGTGATGTATCTTTTAACCACTTCAAATTAGTGGTAAATTTCCAAAAACATCTTTGGCAAATAGTGGAAGTCAGGCATCAAGAACACGTCAATGTATTGCGATTAAACTTTGACTAGTAACTTCCCCCTACACTTAAGTTAAACTCTGACACCATTTGTCATTTCCTATTTGACCGGAACCTTTAGTATCCTATAGATAGATTAAGAAAAACAATCACGCCACAAACCATTGATTTTCAAAGCGATGACTAAATCCAGAACTGAGTGAGTCCATATTGTAAAGACTTTCTGCAAAGAACTTACTGCAATCAATTTCCCTGCATTCTCTGGCCTCTTTCCAACCTTAATTGCAGCAGCTGCTGCGGCTCCAGAAGAAATGCCAACCTGGCAACAATTCATTTAGAAGAACATAAGTTTAAGGAGGAAAAGGAGGGATTAATATAAATGCGTAAATACAGGGACATTTAGGTCGAAATCTAAGGAAGGATAACAGCAAAACAAAGGATCTTAATAAGCACGGAAAGCACAAGCATGATAGGTTTAGAACAAATGATATTATATCATACTAGTAAAAGATGTTCAAAGCAAACCATTGTTACTCCTAGCATCACATCATCATGAATAGACAGCATACCACTGTCCACTCTCTCTTACCAGCAAGGATCTCGGGCTTAAATCACATAAATAAAAAAGGGACAAGTAAGATGTATTTCTCACTTACGTACATTTAGCTCCTTAATCTAAAATGAAAAATTGTGATGCAGCACATCGCAAATAACATCTAGAAAACCAAAAGCTATATAATTTCAAATACCTAAGTCAAAGATACAATGACACCAAAAGCTAAGTTATTCCAAATATCTAATCCAAAGACACAATGACACAGTGCACATGATTGCCTTTGCCCCCCTCTCGCATTTCAGTTTAAGAGCTGTTTGAGTTTTTGCATCTATACCAAATGCAGAAAAGACTTGGAGAAAATTTTAATTACGGTTGCATGTCAAACTTCTCAAAAATTAAATTCAAAGAACTAACCAATAAGCCTTCCTGGAGGGCTAATTGCTTTGCCGTTTCAATGGCTTCATCACTGGAAATCTGTTAGTCATACAGGAATAAGCAATACATGGTAAATGTTGACAATTTAAGGAAACACTTTAATCAAACACTTAACAAGCACAAAATTGCAAGAAGCGGCAGTAACAACTAAATGATAGGCACAGAACTTGTTATGATGGCCATGTATTTGCTCTCTATGTATAGAATGGAAGTTTTACAACCACATACAAGTCAAATTGACACATAAATGATTAGACTAAACAATGTCACATGAAATTCTATGTGGCAAGAAACAAGTAAATGATGCTTGCATCTGTTACCAAATGTACAATATTATGTTATCATGCAGAATAGCATTACCATGATCTTTTTTAACAGTAATTTAGGGGAAAGGCAGAAACATTTTAGCCACCAACTTAAAATTCATGCGTGCAAAACAAAGCAAACACGAAAGCAAAAATCACCAACTTTGAAGGTTAAAAAACAAAGAAACAGAAATGTTGACAATGTCCCAATAACTGTGCCTATCCTCATTTAAGGGAATTAATCAAGAGAAAAAAGATCAATAAAGAATAGAAAAAGATGGATGAACAGGGAATTAGGACCCCACATCTACAACTTCATCAACCACATCCTGATCCAAATTTTTGGGCACAAAACCAGCTCCAATCCCTTGAATCTTGTGAGGACCTGTATTTGCAAGCTTAAAATTAGGTGTAGATATTGCTTAAAGGATTGAAAACCGCACAGTGAAGTATTTTGTGAATGATAGTGACAGAAAATTAAAGTATACCAGGTTTTCCCCCCAGAAGAATATTGCTTTCACGAGGTTCTATACCAATAACCTGACACATTCAATTGTATAAGTTAAGATTAACAGCAAGAGGAAATATAGAACAACGTATGCAAGGGTTAAGCATGAGTGTCACAAATTGTTCACCATGAGTGTCACAAATTGTTCAATTGTTTTCCCCACGTTATAAATATGTTGAAATCCTCCTATTTTATGCTTGATCAATTGCTAAAATTGAAAAATTCTGGAACATGAATTCTCATGTTTTTGCAATTTAAGGTGGGAAACAAGTACCTTTATTTTGGGATTCTTCTCCTTAAGGAACCGGCCAACTCCAGAAATTGTTCCTCCAGTTCCAATACCTGCAATAAAGATATCAACCTTGCCCCTTGTATCCTCCCAGATTTCTGGACCAGTTGTCTCATAGTGTATCTGCATTGAAATATATAATCAAGTTTTTCCCGATTGATGTGGATACAATCTTAAGGACTAAAATTATAATAACCACATAGATGTGCAATAAACTCAATGGAAAAGATATCCTTATTGGGTCATGAGCATGGTCACTTGGGTCATATCAAATAATGACTCCAGAAAATTTGATTCTTACAACTAACCATGAGCAGGAAATGTAAGTCAAATTTCAGCTAATATTCTGAACATGTTGCCTGAGCATTAAAACTTATCCCACCCATATGAACTTTGCTACAGAAATTTAAATTTAGTCACGTGAGCAAGAAAAGAAAAGTAACTATTAACCTTAGGATTTGCAGGATTATCAAACTGTTGAAGCATATAGGCATTGGGCGTGCTCTTCAAAATTTCTTCAGCTTTCTGAACTGCGCCTTTCATGCCCTTTGCTGCGTCAGTTAAAACAAGGTCAGCTCCAAATGCTTTTAGAAGAACTCTCCTTTCCAAACTCATAGATGCTGGCATTGTCAAGATGAGTCTATATCCTTTTGAAGCAGCTATGAATGCAAGGCCAATGCCTGTGTTTCCACTTGTTGGCTCCACAAGGATACTCTAGAAATAAAAATAAGCTCATCAAATGATAAAATTGGATAGCTCCAAATATTGCTCAATATAATTTCTTTTCCAACAGAAACATGCAGTAACATTAGCATGAACAATCCAAATGGTATACAAAAAATGACCAAAAGAAGCTACAAACATGCTTAGATTTAAGACATCGTAATCAATCGACTGGAAGAATTATGTTCCTAAAGTCAGCAGTAGTCAAATGATGAAGCAATGCATAAGCAAAACAAAGAAAGGAAGGGAACAGGAGCCATTTCTATTATCACAGCCCATGGTGCAACACAATTATAATTCTAAGTTGTCAGATAGCCAGAACTGCTTAAATGAGTATATTGCAAGTTGTCCACAAGAAAACTAATGCAAGCACACGGTTTACAAGATGCTCATCCATTGCCAGTCTTAGTGATAATGCACATGTGCTGTCCAAACATGGATTGATTTCCATCAGAAGTAAGCCAACACTTCCAAGCATTGATCTAGCTATATGCTCCAGTTGAAGCCGGCTAGAAAGAATGCATGCCTACAAAACTTGTATGCAATATTTTTCTGTATCGCCCTTTTAACTAAATTTTCAATCTAATAATTGAAGAAGAGGATAGGAAGTTTTACATAGATGCACAATATCAGGGTACTGAAATATCAAAACAAAAAACCAATCAGCCAAGCTGAAAGATACATCAATTACTAATTTAATATAGATGCAGTAGATTGTATTACCTTTCCTGGTGTTATAAGTCCCTTTTGCTCGGCATCAGCAATCATACTATAACCTATCCTGAAACCAAACATCAGAAAAAGTAACAAGGGAGGAAAAGACCAAAAACATCACAATAGTCTATTGCCCATGAATACTAAGATCCAAATTAGAATCGCAAAATACACCCTACCCAAAAACCTTCTAAACCTTAATTACACAATATAACTGTCAATGTTATGGATAAAGTTCCAACTATCTGGCAGTTGTTTTCTAATAGAGGAGGGAATTAAAGAAATATCCATAGAAAGATTCTCACTTTTCAATCCAAGACCAGGCATCCAGTTATATGTGCACTTTATGTGTTGTTGAAGGGTGTCATTAAAGTAGTAATCTAATCAGTCTAACCTGTCTTTGACACTGCAACATGGTTCCATGATCTCAAGCTTGGCAGCAATATTTGCAACAGAACCCTTGACAATATTGTTAAGGTATACCATAGGCGTTTTCCCTATAAGCTGTGTCAGAAAGCAATCAATATATAAGATACCTTACGAAAGTTAGTTAAAGCCTGAACATGACACAAGTTGTATCAAAGTCACACTCAGACGTATGGTTCTTAACCTTAGTGATCAGATACACAAAAGAGTGTAGTTTTAAGGGGGGAGAGGAAAGAAAGAACTCTTCTGCAAAGATCTCAAACTTCAATGCACAACCAATTAAGCATCTCAAAACAATAAAAACCGATTGACCCACCCTCCATCCCAACGAAAAGAAAAAAAGAAACTAATATTATCCCTAATTATGTATTTGTTTTTCAATTAGGTGATCAGACAGCTTTAAGCTGAAAATAGTTAAGTCCAGTGTTCTTGGAGTTGAAGCTGAATAAATCATATATACTCCCTACATCAGACCAGTGAAGAGTTTAACTTCAACTCCCAAGAGATAAAACAAACCCACTTCAAAATTAACTTATTGAATCAAAATAACCCTATCAACAGGTTTTAGCCATTTAAAACACCAAAGCGAAATAAAAATTCGAACTTGCTCATCTAATTCCGAATACCCAAGACTCAACAGAGACAATTGCCAATTCATACAGAAACAAAATCGGAAGGAAACAAACCTGAGAGACATTCTCGGCAATGTTAGGCCCCTCAACCTCAGTATGCGGTTTAACAGATACTGCCTTGCATACCACCGAGAAACGAGAAGACGAAGAACAAACAGAGAGAGGGGGCTTGTTAGAAAGCTTCAGTCCCAGTTGACCAGGTGCCGTTGCAGTGGGTCCGACCAAAAAGCAATCTTTCAGGAGACTCAAAGACTGTGAGTGTGATTTTTGAGAACTGCAAAACGGAGAAGTCAGCAAATTCATGTTCAGAGCAAATGACGATGCCATCTTTCCCTTCTCCTCGAGTGTACTGATGTTTATTTATTCTCTCTCTCTCTTATTATGTAATATGTTTGCCCTTTTTGACCGCTCTCTTCAGTTATCCGTAGACTAGAAAAAAGGACAAAAAGATAAAAGCTTTGCTTTCGAGAGCCAGTTGGCAGACAACTTGTGCGAGACGAAAGAAGGGAAATTTTTTACGTATGAGAATGTTAACTTTGGAAATTGACAACCTGAGAGTTGTTGCTTTTGTTTGTCACTTCAATGAGTGGAAAATGTTGTTTTTGCTTTAAGGATCCAACAAAAATATAAATTGGGGATTTATAGCAGATAATGAGAAGCAATTGAGTCGATGGTGGTATCCATATCTTATATTTGCAAAAGACTGGAAACAGCCTCTTGTGTTTCAGAAATGCCGCTGAGATTTGCAAAATTGGCAATCTTCCTTCATCAGACAATATGCAAATTCAAAAGGTACAAACTCCACTTTTAATTGAATGAATAAATGGAATATAATGTTTTTTCACACAACATATGTGTGCCCTTAGTACAGGACATAAGTACAAGACTAGAAATTATTATCCTTAAGAAGGGAACAGCAGATAAGATCAGGTACATTCCTGCTTTGACGATTTTAATTCCCACAAAAATCCATCAAACTTGGAATGGCCATGGCCAATCTTTCATCTCCTCGTCCTGGCCTTTCCCATTTCTGACATATGATCCACCACCAGCTCCGCAAGCATTCCCATTGCCTTCAACAAAGGCATAGTACCTAAGCAGAAAAGCAAGAGCAGAAACAACCCATTCCATGCAGAAGATCAACACACACAGTCCACCAGCCATCTTAAGTATCACTGCTGCATCCTCTTCTCTAACGTAAGACTTCAAGTACCCCAAGAACTGACTCGTCTGAGTAAAGATGAGCACGGATACGGCCCCTTGAAATATCGCAGTCAGTGAAGTGCCCATCATGTGGGCTGCATACCACTTGCTGGACCCTGAGGACGCCACGGCGGAGCCGGTGACCGCTCCGACGATGGTCAGAATGTGGAGGAGGATGAGGAAGAAGCCGCACAGAGAAGGGTACAAACGAAGGGAGAGTGTGAGGAATATGCAACTAGAGGCTGCGCACAATAGAATGTAGTTCGATGTAAGGAAGATCTTGTACTTGTGGGGATGAGACTGAGCCACATACCAAGACTTGTTGTTGATGGAAAGACCCATTTGAGAATTTGTGAAGAATTCAAGAATTCGGAGATGGGATTTGTTTAGCAGCCAAAACCTTGCTTTGGTGGTAAGAAAGATCGAGTCTCCTTTTGAATGAATAAGAGAAGCGAAGTGTAGGCTATATAAGGAGGGTAAAAAATGACCGTTGCAAGGGACATGTGAAGTAGGGCCAAAGCTTTATTACTAATAACCTGTAGTAGTGCCGCAGATTCTGTCCTGCAAAGAGCTAGTAACGGCTAGTTCTAATGGCTTTTGGTTGATGGTGGATTAGTG
>JANITW010000005.1:10776660-10793111 GCA_027564335.1 Erythroxylum williamsii | reverse complement strand
ATATTGATTCCAAACAGTGTAAATTGAATTCAATCCCAACTTCATTAATGTAATTGAATTCAATTCGATAATGAATTTAATTCGAAGGTTTCCAAACAGCCCGTTAATGTTTGAAAAAACAGGTGAAAATTTGTACGTCAGTTTTTCTTTTCCAAAGTAAGTTAAAATTGTAATTGCTTCAATGACCATTCATAATTTTATAAGGTTAAATGCTCAAAAAGATGAAGAGTTTTCTCCCTATGATGAAGACGATGAATTACTTCCTACAAATGAAGAAATCAATGAAAATGAAGACGTTGAAGGAAATTATTTAGACGAGCCACAAAATAACGAGATGAAAGATGCGGGGAACATATTGCAAATCTTTTTGTATTACGATAAAATATATAGTTTATTATGTATTTACTCAGCTTGAATATTTGTTTTGGGATTATAATATTATTTAAAATTTTAACATGCTTTAATATTTACTTTTTATATTAATTTTATTTCCTACAAGAAAATGAGACATCTCTTTAAATTATTTCTTACAAGACAGTTATCTAAAATTTTTTACAAGATGATTATCCAAGAAATAGGTAACCGTAAATATAATATATTATACTTTGCATATTGTTTAATATACTTTAAATATTAATTAGGATAAATAATTTTATTATAAAATAAAATATAGTTAAAATTACTAAAAGTGCCTTTTATTTTTATGTTGTTAAACAGTCTACTGTATAAAGCTCTTTAAAAAAACTGTTTTTTAAATTAACAGTCAACTGACTTTTTAAAAAATCTCTTCTCAGAAAAGTTGTAATGACAAAAGCTCTATCGATATAAGCTTATCCAAACAGACACTAAAAATGAAAAAGGTTGTATTTTTTTAATTTTATTTTATTTTTGTATAATACATTTTACTCGTCCACTTGTAACTTAATGTAGATACCGGATATTGCTACATTAGTTTTGTAGACGGATAAATTAACGTCAGACTATTTTTTGAAAATTAAAAATTTAGATGTTTTATTATCACATTGATAATATTTAATTAATTCATGTGTGATGCTTATATTATATATATTTTTTATTTTATCAAAATTTTAAGAAAAAGAATATTTTAAAAAATTAAAAATTATTAAAAATTCAAAATTACTTATAAGTAATGAACTTTTATTTTTTAAATTGAATCTGTCCACTTAGCAGTCAAAACGAATCTCCATAGTACATTCTGCACTGCATGTGTGTTTGCTAGTTTGATTTGAAGGTTAGTGTATTTGATAATAAAACTGACAAAGAAAAGGAGATTGCATTTACTATCTAGTTCATGGATTGAAAATGAATTTCTTCATTTCTGAAGGTTATTCTTCCTCAAAGATTTCATTTTTATTGAGGTTAATTTACGTAAGATTAAAGTCTAAACTTGTCATGCGGACCCATTAACATTAGGTTGTCTTATTTCGTTTTTTTTTTTTAACTCACAAGTTATTTTAGAAAGGTCTCAATTATGAGAAAGTATTTTTAAGTCATCCACTATTATGATATATTTGGGAGTTTATGATGGAATGAAATGAAATGACAATTAATAGAATAGAACGGAATAAAATAGGTCACTCTATTGTTTAGAAATTTAAATAAAATAAGAGAGGGATTCCTTTGAATCCGAGTAGGTCCTTTACAACAAAGAAAATTCTAATTTCAAATTTTAAACGATTACATGTATAAAAATAGTTCAAACTCTCAACTTCACCTAAACCGAAAAAATATTCCTTATCAATTCACCAAACTCACCTTGGGTGTTGGATTTCTTATTTCGTTTTCTTTCACATTTCCATCAACACCGTCCTCTAAAGCCCAGAAAGACGTAGTCTTTGCAAGGACGACACGACGCCCTAAAACCTTTCAACCCGATAACGGTCAAAACTGTAAAATGAATCAAACCAAGCCTCTTTTGAGTCCACTCAAAAAGCACCTTATCTTATCAACATCGTTGTCTTGTCCTATTAACTCACTCTCGCTTCACTGAATTGTAACCTGTGACGAGAGAGAACAGAACGAAAATGGCAGTGAAGATACGGTTCGCGAGACTTGGGTGCAAACACCGACCCTTTTACAGGATCATTGTCACCGATAGCCAAGCCCCAAGAGATGGCAAGCACATTCAAGTTGTGGGCTTTTATGATCCTCTGTCTGGTACTGTTACTTCGCTTCACATTCCCTCTTTTTGGTAAAGAAAACAAGGACTCGACTTTTTTGAAGTTTCAGTGATTAACTTTGATTTTAAAGCTAGTGGATTTCTTTTGAATTTGAGTTATGTTGCAGGCAAAGATGGTAACAAGTATATGGGGCTCAAGTATGATGCTGTCAAGTAAGTCATCTTTTTCTACCGCTTTTATAGTAAATTTGCTTAAATATGCATTTTGGCTGCGTTGATTTTTCTTGCTTATGATAATTTACATACAACACAAACTTATTACGATAGCTTTATAGCAAAATTTTCCTTCTAGTTCATCTTTAATTGGGAATCTGAAGTAACTAAAGGACTGGAGGATGATTGTGGAAAGAGAAATGTGTCAACTTGTTGAAACATTTACATCTCTGGGTAAAATTAGTAAACTTCTATGTTTAGATGGAATTAAAAAAAAAAGTTGAAAAGTTCTAGGTAAAGGATCTTTTTGTGGAAATTCTGGTGGGAGTGAAATGGATATCTCTTTGGGACTTTTACATACAGGCCTTTGAGAAAGAGAAATCATTGTGCCATTGAGGGAGGACAACCGTAAAATTCACTGAGGTTCTTGGCTGTCATATTTAAGTAGGAGTTGATCTCCTGAAGATATACACAGACTCCCAATGTTGGTTGTTGGTGCGTGTACAAGTTCTTCAGGAATATGATAGCGTCATTGCCTATGATCTATATAGTTCTAGTGCTACATTATCTCTGGAAGTGTTTTTGTTCTATGCCATTTTGCCACTTGATTTCAACTAAATTCTTCAGTAAATGACCGAAAAGTTTACTCAGTTTATGCTTATAAATTATGGAGTGAAGTCCCTTGAACCATGGCCACCAATTATCTGTTTAATTAGTTTCACCTTGTGCAGCAGTCATGTGCTTTATTTTTGTTCAGTTATTCATCTATTCGTTCTCTGCAGGCATTGGTTATCAGTCGGAGCTCAGCCTACAGATTCCGTGCGCCGCATTCTTCTCAAAGCAGGATTGATATCTCCACCATCAATGGTGGTTGTGAAAGACAAAGGTGGACCAAGCAACTCAGGTCTTGTTGATGCTATTGCAGATCCAGAGTAGTCTGCTTACCATGTTAAACTTGCGCTTCTTGAGGCACTTGCATATTGTTTTTGATTGGTGGACATGTAGAACTTTACTCATGTATGCATGACCTGAACAATGAGGTTGTTGAATGCATTCAAAGTCTTTCTTGCCTTACCTCCATTACAAATTTGACACTATCATTGTTGTAGAAGTGAAAGTAGATGCAGGAATGGAATGATGCAACCATTGGTAACCTTTGTTATATCATCTACTTATTTTTGCATCCGATTGTTGATAGAAAATGTGAAGACAACAATCTCAAATATATAATGTTGCAACTATTTGTTTTAGAACATAGAAAATGTTGGTTTTGAGTTTTCTAGGTACCTAAACCTCATCATCAATGACCTTGGATCAAAATTCATGCAATTTTGCATCAAAAAGGACCTCCCAACTTCTATTTTAAGGGTTCATTACCAAACTACATCACACAAGAAGGCATTTGCCCTTGAAAGAAAACTAAGATGCTTATCAGATTAACTACTTCAGCCACAACGTGTTAAAATAATATTGAGCGAAAACGCTGTCGTGTGGACCTGACAAACTCGAGCAAAACCCTGATGCCTCACCACTCTAAAAAACCTTTGAACGCTAAACCTTCATTTGCATAGCAAATCTTCCATAAGAGAAAGCTAAAGCATGGCGGTGAAGATTCGGTTCGCGAGGTTCGGTTGCAGAAACCGACCCTTTTTCAGAATCATTGTTGCGGATAGCAAAACCCCTAGAGATGGCAAGCCTATTCAAGTCGTCGGGTTCTACGATCCCTTGTCTGGTGCTTTTTCTTTTCCTATTCAATTTTCTTCTTCCTCTCTTTGGTTTCCTAGAAATATGCTAGAACAAAGAAAGAACATTACTTTTCTTCTTTGAGAGTGTTGATAATCGTATTTTAACAATACTTCGGTTTTCTGATAGGTAAAGAAGATGGCAACAAATACATGGGGCTTAAGTACGACGCTGTGAAGTAAGCTCTCGTTCTCATACACTGCTGTTTAACTCTTCCTCAGTTCAGTCTGGTTTTTTATGATAATTAAACACCGGTTTGCTTCATGCTTTCTCCTTAATGTGAAGTCAGACTCGCAATTGGATTAAATGGGCCATTATCTTTGTTTCTGTTCTGAGTTCTGACCACTGTATTTTCCATGTGTCAGGTATTGGTTGTCAGTTGGTGCCCAGCCTTCAGATCCTGTACGACGCATTCTGTTCAAAGCAGGTTTATTAACTCCACCACCAATGGTGGTAGTGAAAGACAAAGATGGATCTAAGGACTGGTCTTCTACAGATCCTATTCCAGATTCAGACAAATCAATTACCCTGTAAAAGTTGACTCCTTTCTGTTTGGATTGTAGAATTTAACAATGTACAAGAGCTTGTTTCTTGAATGAACTTGAGCTTTGTCTTCCTTCATAAATTGTTGACCAAATTATGATGAAGAAGCTGTTTTCTTCTTCAAAATAAATGGTTTTCACTCACGAGTTTATCACATATAGCGAGAAACAGTATTTCTCTTGAATTGAAGATGTTGACGGCAGCCCATATACAAAACTTGTTGCTGAGTCATTTTAACTTAATGGAGAGAGATTGTTTTCCAGGAGGGGTCAGTCACCAAGTTGTTCTTATTTTTTGTACATTGTGAAACCCAGTTAAGTAAAAGCTCAACGCCTATGCTTCCGATAAGTCTACATTCTCACTCAAGGAGGCAGCTGATTCAGGAGATGGATTTTGAATTCCTTCCACATCAGATGGTTGTGATTCATGCTTTGCAGCAGCCTGCAGCACCCGGTTTTGAACATCAGAAGATGAAGGTGAAATAGGGAGGCCAAGGCGGTTTGTTTCTAATTTGCCAGCAGCCCATGAAAATGCCTGAGCTCCAAGTCGAACAGGAGCAAGTAACCGCCTTCATAAACACATTAGAAACTTCAATTAATTGAAAGTTCAACTACTGAAAAAGCTTGATCAGTTAGCTACGATCTATGCAACTCAATGACAAAAGATCTCTTCAAAAATGTTCGGTTAAGGAAAAGGCAATCTTGATTAAGGCAACTGCTATAAATAGGACGGAGTTGGAACATTCAGCAATGGCGGTGAAAACTATCGATCAGCATGGCAGAAGTATTAAGAATCCAAATACACCAAGATAAGGCTGCTAGAAAACAGTTCAATCTAGGTCTTAAAGGTCCCACTGCCCTCTCCCATGGCTAAAAGGAAGCCGATTCTCTTACTGGCTCCAACCATGTCCTTTCTCTAACCTTTGTTTGTCATTTCTTTTCTTCAATCAGTAATACAAATATCATTCATCCTGCCTTTTGGAAAAGTTGTCGATAAAGTAGATTAATATTGTACTTCAGTTGTCAGAAAGTGTTATAAAAGATTTCCTCAATGCTATTGATTGCATTCACATGAACCTATGAATAAGATTTTACCTCACATCTTGCTTAAAATCTTTAGGATTTTCGTATGAAGCAACCCGTCGATAAATGGTCTGATCAAGGACAAGGAACCAATAATTAGGAATCACAACACTAAATATAACATTTGCAAGAAGCCGATGAAGAACCCCTAGCACGAGGATTTCTACCAGAAAGATTCAATAGAAATGCTAATTCACCCATTTGATAATTGATAGTAATAATTAGCAACAATACAACAACTTGAGACGGCTTTTAACTACTGCCCCACACCTCAACTTGTCTCTCTTATTACTTGGACCCGCTTGCATAAACAGCTAGCGCTCTAATGGTAAAGCTTCAGAGTTCAGGGCAAGTCAATCATGCATTCACTTGGCAGAGAGCAGCAATATCCTAGAACGATTGACCAAAGAACAATTACAGGGAAGACTACATACCTGACCAAGACCAAAAATTCCAATGACTTGTAATGTTTTCTCCCATTCTGAAACAAAATTTATTTTCAGTTTGCAAGGATGCAAGCGAAAAATGTATTCTTCTTAGAATCAGTTCACTATTGTGAAACATCATCAAGAGGTTCAAGCAAGGAATGTTACACTTTGTTCCTCTTCAAAATTAAAAGAGAAACGAAGAACAAAAATAAATATTTACTTTTCCCTCATTCAACTAGTGAAGAGATTTTTGAGGAAGACAAAATTACGTACCTAGCAGTGCATAAAAAGCTGTAACAAGACCCTGCCCAAGAAGAACTTGGTATAGTCAGTAACAAATGCAGATGAATATGTATCACCAGCTAAGATTGCTCCAGATGATAATATGGCATATTAAATACTTGGAAGGTGCACAGCAGGAAAGCTTCAGTTCTCATGCAACAGATCTTCCAGGGTAAAAAGTCTCGAAGTTTAATCTAAAAATTTACCCAAGACATGAAAAACTCCATCCATACTCTCTTTTAAGTTATGAGTGTAGAAATGGATGTGGGCCTGTGAGTGAGTGTCCGCCTTTGTTTTGCAATATTAAGAGACGTCAACTATGGCACAGAGTTCCAAATGCAGTAATTCACTATCCCACAAAAGTAACCTGTCATACCACTGCATAACCGAGGGCTTGCACAGGTGAAGGCTTGATTTCTTCAAGTATTGCCTCTGCTTCCTGAAATTAATCCCAGTGTTTAACTGTAGTTAGAGCAGTAAGGAAGTAGGCATCCGAGAAAGTGAAGGTACAGTATGTGTCTATGACAATGGGATGCAGCGTCTGGGAGACATAACAGCTAAAGTTCTTTAACATTAACATCTAGCAAAGTTTTTTGGTTCACTCTAAAGACATAACCCTCTGAATAGAGACCTGTCAAGCAAGTGCCCCTCTTCAGGATGTGTCTAATATCAATGAATTTACTTTCGAGTGGTGAGAAAGCATTAAAAACAGATACAGTGCAGATATTTGGTTGACTGATTCAGACGATTGCAGTCATGGATTGAAGCAATTATTTAAATGATCCCATAAAAGATACAAGTTCCATATCAAGGGATAAAATATATTCTGCTAGAATTGACAAAAGGTTACTAGAACTGTCAATGTCTAGATATTTCTAATGTGCATTAATTATCGGCTACTACCTCATTGAGTATGGTAAGTGTTGTCTCAGGTTTAAGCTCCTTAATTCGAAGGCCTTGTTTTACCCAAGATTGGAAACCACCTTCAACCAAGTATGCTCTCTGTCATGTCCAACATAAGCAACAATTGTCAGTGTGCTAAATTGATGGAAACTCCAGATTGCAAAAGTTGAGCATGTAGCTTGTAAACGCATAGTCATTGTTGACTTCATATTCAACAAACATAACTTCGTTCCTTAAGTTGTATAAATGGCTAACAGAATGTTAATTATTGTACTCTCTAATCCTCAGTGCTCGAATAAATAAAAATAAATATCAGAGATAGCATAGTACTTGCCTTGACCCCAAGTTTTCTCAAGGATCTTGCAATGCCTTTTGAACGATCGCCATCAGCGTCCATAACTATAACCATTGACCTGTCCTACAGGTATTAGGAAAAAATGTTAGAAAACAATCCTAAAGCTAGAATCCAAAGTACAAACATGACAAGCAGATGATGTATGAAATTGAAAATTTAGACTTTCTTCATGTCACATAAGATACACTAATCACTTAAATAAAACATGATTGTTCATATAGATTCCACAAAAAAAATTCTGAGAAATGATTTAAAATGCTTTAGTAACCAATTATGAGCTACTCGTAGTAGTGACAAATGGAACTAAAGTTATCGTCGTATATTTTGTGTTGACATTTGCAACCAAAAAATGATGCATTGTGAAGAAACCCCAAGGAAGAGAAGTTTCTGGAAAATATTTTCTTCTTGAGTCCTAGATGGAAATAATGTCATGATAGAACATGTTAAACCAAATATGGAACTACTTACAAAGCTTAATTATTTAAGGGCAAGCCACTGAAAACGTTAAGCTGCACACCTTAATGGCTTTCAAATTACGAATAACTGCAGCAAGTAAGGCATCGTCAAGATCTCTACCACCCTTTACCAACTTCTTTACCGGCCCATCAACCTGTATGTAAAGTGAAAAATGCTACTTTAGCAGCCCTTTCTTTGTATTTATTGGGTCCAATACTTGAGAAGCATATAGTCCACCAAATCACAGCTTTAAATTAGCGGTAGAAATACAAACTAACCGCTGGCAGAGTTACATTCACATAGCGAAATCGAGCTGTTCTTCGAAGGTCTGGAATACCATTCCTCTCTCTCATAACCTTGAAAAGGAAGTAACCCATGACAAAGTTGAAATTATATCTCTAAGCACATAATAGAAGTCCACATTGGAAATAGCTTTACCATCTGTAGAGAAAGCTAAAAAAGTAAAATATTCTATAAGAGTACGGGCATCACAACAAATTAGGCCTATGGTGAGAATTTCAGTGTCCGGCCTCTGTCATGCATGTACAAGAATTTTTTAACAGTCAATTGGTAAAATAAGCCAGTAAGATTTACAGTCTCTTGCCTCAGGCCGGACATCAATGAGCACAGCATCATCCTTCCCAGTCAAGAGCTCTAATGTTGATTCAGGAGATAAATCTCCAGAGTAGCCACTAGAAGACCAAGCCCAATAACAGACCCTGTACAGATCTGAAAAAAGATTTAAATTTCACACGGAATGCATGTTAGACAAAGAATTCTAAATACACAAAAGGACATTTATACCACAAAGTAGCTGAAGTCCCAAGGGCTAGAACAACTGGTACAACTGGATCATTAGGATCCAAGCCAAGACTTCTCTCCAATCCCTCAATACCAACATAAATCTGTTTATTGCATATGAATTCAGTATCATTTATTATGGCAAAGTGAAAGGAGCAGATTCACCATGGGTTTCTATCATTATTTTTGAACTAAAAATTCCTTCAGCATAAAAGCAGTAACTAACTCTTCCCACAAGAATGGTTCCTACATGGACCAATCTAATTATGGCAGGGCGTCTGGATTCCATTTATCAAGAGAACAAAAGAAACTACGGATACAATTATTCATTTCATGCTATATGCAAGTGCCAAAAAATCTCATCACAGATGTCTCAATGGGATCACCCAAAAATCAGTAAGGAACAGAAAATGTCCCCCTGAGATCTGAATACCTGTTGAACAGCAGAACCAATTGGTGTATATATTTGAATTACTTTTTCTTCGGATAGATTTAGTGTGTCCTTGATCTGTGGAGGAAGCAGTTCTTTGACATTTCCATAAGAATAAACAATAAGAGAAGACCCTTTACTAATCCAATCTTCAACTGCAACAATTGTGCTTCTTAAAGCATCCACAGAAATGGTAGCAGCTTTGCTAGCAGCTTCAGTCAAGCCACCAGAAACATTAGTCAAACGACTGCCTGCTAACTCTCCAGTTTGATCAAAAGATGAAAATATTTTACTCCAGGCATTATCCACTGCTTCAGAAGCACTTTTAGTAATGGATGCTACTGATGAATTGATTGTATCTACTGTGCTCTTCACAGCATTCTCTCCCTTACTAACTGAATTGCTGATGGAGTCAGTGACCCCTGCTAAAAACTCATCAAAATTTGCCTTTGTCTCTGATAATGAATCACCAATCATACCAATTGAGTCAGATCCCAAATTGGGACTTTCTGGTGTTATTTCAGTGCTTAACACAGTTTGAGGTTCCACAGTTCCCATTAATATCTCTGCATTTTCAGCTGACTGCTCTAAAGAATTTCCAAGTTCCTGTTCCATGGCAGATAAGCTATAGGTCTCCACATTTTTTAGGTTTTCTATTCCATTAGTTTGCATTTCATTTATTGCCCCAACCGAAGAACCCCAATCACCATATAATTTGCGTCTGGCATCACTCAATTCATCTGAGCAGGAAACATTTTTAATGGAGTCCACAAACACTGATTGTTCACTGGAGTCAAAGACATCAGAGTAGAGGGACTTTGCAGCTTGGGTTCTAAAGGATACACCTTGCATATGCAACCCATTTGACGATCCAAAACCAACTCTCTCTTCCAAAATGCTTCTGGCCTCAAAATCTTTTGAGAAAGAGCCAAAGGGTCGGAAAGCTCCATGAAACGAAATCTGCAACAGTTACATTTTTAGATACATGAACAAAAGCAAAACTCAACAACTCTTTTGAGAGATATTACAACCCAACAGTTCAAGACATACACAATTAGCAGCTATTACTTAAACATTTCACTAATTATAGATTTTCACTAATTAAGTTTTAAATTCTAAATGGTCTCCTCTCTAGAAGAACCTCCATACCCAAGTATCTTTTCTTTAATTATGGAGCTGGTCTCTAAGAACCTTCATATCCAATTTTCTTTTCTTCCTTATTATTACAACAAATATATTGCCCTTACGCAAATGCCTTCATCACCAATGGCACATAAGACAGGGAATTTTGTTAAAATAACGTGATCAAAAAGCAAGTCTTACTTACCAGAAAAAAGCAAATTAAGGCCAACCCAAGGGCTATATGAGAGCATAGCAATTTGTACTTTCTAAGTCATGTAATTTGAAGAATAATTTGAAGAACTCAAAGAAATAAGTCGTGAATCATAAATAACGTAAGGTTTTGAGAGAAAAAGGACTCCTAGAGAACTATGAGAAAAAGATGAGTTAGAAACCATAATCGTACCTGAGAATGAGACGAGCAGCATGGAGTGGTGGAGCAAACAGGCAACATCTTCTAGTCGTCAATTCAAACGCAACTCTTCAAGAAAATTCACCAAGCACTCATTATGTGCTATAAAAAAAAGGAAATTAACTATACTAAAAAAAAATTGACATATCAATCCCGAATTTCATCAAAACTAAGAAACAGAGAAAGAATCTACATCGAACTTAGCTCATTGGAAGAAAGTCACTAGAATTTCCAACAGTAGCTCGAGAGTTGAATTGTCAAAATTCCCTTTAGTTCCCACAAACAAATTTAGTAGTGCAATAATTAGAGCAATCTACGAGATGAAAGAGACTCCATCCAACATACATTCCTAAAAAGCACATGACCTCTCTCCTTCATCCTCTTAACAGATGATTCAATGTTGATCGAACTGAATAAAATAAAAAATGGCCTCAATGATGCCAAACCCACTTGACCCCATTCGATAAAGAAGCTCATGTAAGTTGGTAATTATATCTTTAAATAGCTTTTCCAATGCAACTAACAATGGCACAGAAATAGTAAAATCCTGATTGAACAACACAGTTCCCTGAAACAAATGTTTTGAACTTATACTACGCCAACAAGTCAAGTCAAAGCAGGCTCATTCAGACAGACAATAACAAGAACAATTCTTTACGTAGTTCCTGAACTAAGATCAGAACCACTGATGAAGGATTCCTCGAAAAGTTAAACCCAGGAGAAAAAAGAAGGTAAAAACGGGAATTTTGACGAAATGGAGAGATGATTCTTACAAGAGAAACGAAATTCATGAGAAACTGAGAAATGGATATTGTATATTGTGCGGCAACGTGTGCTGTGAAGCAAATATATAGAAGATATGAGCGAGGAGAATCGTGTGGGTGTGGCTTGTCAATGTTAGCGTCATCTCATTGGCTCCTCTATGCCTCTCGTTCTTAAAGTGGGGACTTCATTTGGATTTGATATTTTATATCATCCGAATGCTCGTCCAACTCGCCACCCATCGTTCATTAGAAGCAACTTGGATACTAATTATTTTCTTCTAAAATGCAAAAAACTAAAAAGTAATAAAAATAAACCAATTGCTTTATAAATAATTCACTTTTTGCTTCAATAAAATAAAATTCTTTTTTTTATAACCAAAAAAAACTTGGACGCAATTTTTTTTGTAATTTTTAACATTCATATTTCATATTTTTAAAAATCAAAAGCCTAAATTTGTCTATGAATATTGTAAACTAAAAAATAAATTTATGATAAGATTTGTGCTTATATAAAAAAAGAAATACATGTACTTTCTCAATAGGTAATATACTTTAAAAAAAGGTGGCATGTTTCAAATTTAAAAAAATACATCAAAATTTTTTTATAACTTAAAATGTAGAATATAATCATCACATATTTTTAAAAATTAAATCAATTTGAAATTTAAAAAATATTTCTTAAATACATATAAATAAAATCATAACTCACGTTTAAATTTAAAAGATAAAAGATTGTTAAAGTTAAAATAAATATGAATTTACAAAGAAAAAAGCTAGGCTGAAAGTATCACCTTTATTTTTTACAACATTTTGAAGGTTACTTCTTGGCGACTAGAAGGTCAAGAGTTCGAATAACAGAAAAGGCCTTTTTATAAAAATACAAAAGGAAGGTTGTGTGTAATTCATAACCTTTTTTTCAACTATTGCAAAGCGAAAAACCTTGTGCATCGGGCAGCTCTTAACATTTTGAATTTCCTAAGTTTAACATGTAAACATAATTTACTGCATGGACATAATTGCAATAGTCCTATAACTCAAACCTTAGAATGTTATGTTTTTCACCAAATATAAGATAAAAATTACATACCTTGTTTGATTATATTACTTTAAACTTAATTAAAAAAAACCCCTCAAAGTGAAGGAATACAGAAAAACTTGATTTCTCTTCTTTATCCCTCAATAATCCTGCTTTATGATGGTGAAAACGTTAAAAAAAAAAAGTGTATACGGTGAGGGAGAGAACCAGTTTTTATTAAATGGGTATATATAAAGTGTTCCCATCAAACAATTAGCACTTAACATTATTAAAAATCATAACTATTAATGAGCTACATATAATATTTAGGGTTTACATTCTCCCACTATGCTCGCTAATTAAAAAACGTTATATCATGATTTAATAAACAAACATTTGGCGCATAAACTATGCTAAATTATTTAATGTTGATGACATCATATATCACAATTAAACAAAGATACTAATAAGAGTCGTAGCGGTTTCCCATCTTAACAAACAATATAATTAATTCTTTAAAAAACAAACGACACAATTCTTTCCACTTACTAAAATATTAGCGCTTTATTCAATAAGATCCATAAATAATAAACATATTAATGGTCTAATAATAATGTCTTATTTAAAGACAAATCCTATAAACATAATTTATTCATAAATGTATAATATAAAATAGGATTGACAAAAGTATAAACACAAGTGAACTCACAGTGTCAAAATACAAACATCGTAAATCTCAATAATGATATCCTATAATACCCATTCTTTCAACATGTTCTTTAAAGACTTTAGGTGTCAATCCTTTCATCAAAGGATCTACAATCTTATAATTAGTGCTAATATATTGAATTGACATTGTTTGTTTATGAACTTCTTTAATAGACAAGTATTTTAATTCCATATGTTTAGCACTTTTAGAATACTTTTTGTTATTTGAAAAGAAAACTGTTGCAGAATTATCACAATAAATTTTCAACGACTTGGCAATAATGTTGACAACTCCAAGTTTCGAAATAAAGTTCTGCAACCATAATCCTTGAATTGTAGCTTCAAAACATGCTACAAATTCAACTTTTATAGTGAACGCAACAATGATAGACTGCTTCACACTTTTCCAAGATATAGTACCTCCAGCTAATATAAAAAGGTAGTTAAAAGTGGACTTTCTAGTACCAATGCAACCGACATAATCTAAATCTGAATATTCAATCACTTTCAGATGACCAAATCTCCTAAAATTGAGCATTTAATCTTTAGTACCTTATAGATATCTCAAAACTTTTTTTGTAGCTTTCCAATGATCCAATCCACGATTACTTTGATACTTACATTAAGGTTCCAACAATTGATGCATAAGGAATATCTGTCATTTGTTTATGCTCCAATTCATTCTTTGGATATTGATTAAGACAAAATTGTCTCCTTTACGATTCAAACTACACTTGTAGAATAAATTTTCATTTCAAATCTCTCCATTACGTTATTAATATAAGCTTTCTGAGATAAGCCTAACAGTCCTTGTGATCTATCACCTAATATTTTAATTCCTATCACATAACTGGCTTCTTCCATATCTTTCATTTCAAAATTCTCAAAGAGAAAGTTTTTAGTGTTGTGCATTAAACCAAGATCAATAGTAGCTAACAAGATATCATCATCATAAAGTACCAAAAATATGAACTTACTCCCATTAATTTTTAACTATATACATCGACCAAAGATGTTTTCTTTAAATCCAAAATGAGGTAATAGTATCATTAAACTTAAGATGCCATTGTTGGGAGGCTTACTTAAGTCCATATATCGAATTCTTAAGTTTACACACTATGTCTTCCTTTCCTTCAATTGAAAGACTTTCAAGTTGATCCATATACACTTCTTATAACATCTCATCACCGATGGGAAGGTTATTTTGGTAGATTAGGAAGGGATAATAGGTTTTATTGCATATACTGATTTGAGCATTCTTTTAGCCTCTATTTATAAAGGAATGCGTTTCTCTTCACATGCACATATAGGTACATGTATTTCTGACATTTCCGGCATTTAGTTGTGAAAATGATATGATTTATGATTTATTAGAAATTATGGAATATTTGGGTTTGAATGATTGAATTGGGACTGTATTAGAGTGATCGTCAGTTGATAGTGAACCTTAGTAAATATTTCTGAAAATTTTGGGAGTAAATGTCCAGACCGGAAATGTTCCGAGTGACGGACTGATTGATTGTATAATACTTGAATATCTGTCCAATGGCCATGGAAAATTAGATATATGATTTTAGAAATTAATATGTTGAGCCACTGAAATTTGGAGACGAGTTGGACTGGAAATAAGTTTTGAAAGAGAAAGAGCTTAAGAATATTGAGAATGAGACAAATGGCAAGGGTTTAAAGGTTTCAAATAACCTAAGTAGTGGATTTTCGATGTTCATCGTTTGAAAGAGTTGAAAATCTCTTTGTTAGGGAAAACTTTTTCTCCTCCATAAGTATTCTTCTGCTCTTTGCTCTCGTTGATTTCGTCTTCCATACTTGCTTGCTTATTCTTCTTCCTTGTGCAAAGCCAGCCCTAAAACCCATGAGAAGATGAAGATTGTTGAAGTTTTGAGAGAGAGCTGGGGGTGTTAGAGAAAGGGGATAGGGTTGGAGAAATTTCAGAGATTTGAAGATTTGAGGCTTGATTGGTAAGTAAATTGGCTTTAATGTTGTTTTATAGTTGTTTGATGCATTTATTATAGTTAATATGAAAGATTGGGGTAGTTGAGAGTGAGTTATGGTTGAATTTTAAAGAGAGAAATGAAAAAAAAGGAATCGGAGGAGACGAACCAGGACCGCACGTCGCGACAAGGGGATAATTGGAGGTCGCGACGAGCGTACGCCACGACGTGCGTAGATGCCGCGACGAGCGTACGCAGCGACAAGTTGTTCGTTGCGACGAGCGGGACGTCGCGACGAGTGGTAAGTTGGATGTCGCGACGAGCCACTGTGTAGACGCCGCGGCGAGGGACATTTTTCTGAACTGAAATAATTTAGTATTTGGGACATAATTAATGATGTAGACCTCCAATAGAAGTGATGTTTGATTTGATATGATCTAGAGAAAGAGGTCTACAATTGATGTAAAGAAAGAAAGTATAGAATGAAAATTGAGAATGGGTGCTATTGCAACCTAAGGGTTGTTTCTTGTCAATTGGAGTATAATTTTGAGACTTTGGAAATAAATTCAATATTATTGGGAGCTTTAGAAACTGAGCCTAAAGGGTGAATTTTGATCTAGGAATTAGTGACACTGGTTTTGAGGTTTTACTTGGGAATATTTTAGTGGTGTGATTGGGTAAATTGAATTGAATTTTTAGAAAGGAATCAATTTGGAATTTCCATGATATGATATTGAAATGAAATAAGTCATTATTGATCAATTGAGTGAAGAGTTAGAATTTTGACAAAAAGATAGTGAAATTGGGATATAGCGTCGAGAAAGTCGCGAATATGCATTGTACATTTCTGCATTTCAACATGTGCATTTATGAATCCCTCTGATTGTGCATTTAGTAATGAGAAATTATTTGACCGTTATAGAGGCACCGTTGGATTGACATTCCACGGATATTGCTGGGACTTCCAAGCAGCAGCTCGGAAGTTACAGGTGAGTAACCTAGTTGGTTCCTCAATTTTTGATTGTTAAATGTCTGTACTTGGAATTCTGTGTTGAATAATGATGAGTATGTGAATTGTTATGTTTGAAATCTCGGACCAAAGGTCCGA
>JANITW010000005.1:10739575-10750222 GCA_027564335.1 Erythroxylum williamsii | reverse complement strand
CGAATCTTAAAAAGTAGCAATAAAATAACCAAAATTTTAAAATTTTCAATTCTAACATGAACTTTAAAAAGTAGTAATAAAATGCTCAAATTTTTATTTTTTTCAATTTTAGCCTGACGTTAGTGTTCTTGTTACGTTTGCTAACATGACTTGCCACATGTTTTAGAAACTTTAACTATTAATACATGTTTGTCAAAATTAACACAACAAATGAAGATTAATAAAACGAAGTCGTTTAATCATATAATTAAAATAATGTTGTTATTTAAAAATGACCTAAATTAGATTACACAACCCCGACAACCTTACACATTGATTTCAATTTTTGTCTTCATTTTCAGTTTAATTTATCGATACTCTAACCTTTCGATTTTCAAATTACGCAACTCTGACGCCCTCACACTTACGTCAGAAGAAAAAAAAACTTATTGATATAATACGCTGTAATACGAGAGTAGTTTGGTGTGTAAGAAGAACAAACATAAAATAAAAAGTTGAGAGTATCGAAAGAACAACAGATACTGTAGGTTAAAATTGAAGAAAATTAAAAATTTAAGCATTTTATTATCACTTTTTGAAATTTGGGCTAGAATTGAAAAAAATTGAAAGCTTGAAGATCTTATTGTTACTTTTTAAAGTTCAGACCATAATAAAAAAATTGACAAAATTTGAAGTTTTTTTATAATTAACCATAAATAATAATGAAAGATTTTATGAATTTTTTGTGGAGGAAGTCGTTTGTAAAAATTAAATATTTTCTTTTAAAAATATTCGTGACATTAAATGATTCTAACATTTATTACCAAATAATGAAATTTATCTTGTAAAGGAATCTAACAATTAACAAAACTAAACCTCCAATTTGACTTAAAAAGATGGGCTCTTGAAGTCACTGAATCTTATCAATCATTATCTTTGTCTTTTAATTATATTTCTCTGCCCTAAAAACTTGGAAGCCTTAAATTGAAGTGAAGTCTACTTCCTTTGTTTGAACTTTGAATTGACCACTCTTAGTCTCATCTAACCATATGACCATTCTCGCTTAACAAAATAACCCCATGATTTTTTTATAATATCTCTTCAACCAACAATTCCAGTATGCCACGTGTCATTTACCACAAGAAAACTACAATAATTAACAAAAGAATAACAGAAAAACAGTCACAAACAAAGACTCCCTACCAAGAGGAGAGAGCAGCTTTAGATCTGTTGACCAAGAAACCAATCGGACCCTAACACACAGTCCACCGGCGATGGACGGAGGAGGAGGAGCGGCGGGCCACCATCCTGACACCGAGATGGAGGACGCGGCGGAGCCTCAACACCAGCCGCAACCTCCACAGGCTATGGCCGGCGGGATTGAAAATATCCCGGCCACGCTCAGCCACGGTGGGAGGTTTATACAGTATAACATATTCGGTAACATTTTTGAGGTCACTTCTAAGTATAAGCCTCCGATTATGCCCATCGGCAAAGGCGCGTATGGCATCGTTTGGTACTCTTTCTCTCACTCCCTCGCTTTGTTTTTTCTACTTTTAACTTGTAATAGTATGCCTTGGCGTAAAGGGTTTCAATTTTTTTGGGTCAACTTTTGGAGTTTCCGTTTTTGGAAATGTTTGCTTGATCATTTCTGAGAAAATCTTTAGAACTTCTCCTTTTTGCGCCCTTTCTGTTGCTTCTTTTATGTATATCGTTTACTGAATAACTTGATAGGCTTCTTTCCATAATTTTTTAGGCAGATTACTTCTTGATGAGTTTGAAGTTTGAACTAATATGGTTGAGCTAAATGGAAGGATTTAAGTGTTTAGTTAACAGAAAGTTTGTGTTGCTTTCCTTTGTTTTTTTTGTTAGCTCGGCGTTGAACTCAGAGACCGGAGAGCATGTGGCCATAAAGAAGATAGCTAATGCATTTGATAACAAGATTGATGCCAAGAGAACTCTCCGGGAGATCAAATTACTTCGGCACATGGATCATGAAAACGTCAGTGAGTGATTAGTTATTGGTTCATTTACATTTTAGATCAGCATACAAATAACTTTAGGCCTTTTCTCCTTGAATTAGCAATATGAATTGTCTGCATTGTGCAATCTATTACGTAGAAGGCGAAAACCAAGTTCACTTCGTCAGTTATGGGATCACTTACTTTCATATATTATAGAATTGACGATGCAAACAATCATGCTGCGTCCTAAAACTAACATAGATTCCTTTTATGATCGGAAATATGTGCTTTACAAATGACTATTTTTGGTGGATGGAAGTTATTAGCCGTTAGCATTACTTTAACATGAAAGTTAAAATTCTCTGTATGTGAAGTTTTAGTTCCACTTATGGAGCTTCGTGTGTTTTCTGACCAGTCCTGTATGGGAAAGCAATTTTTGCATGTTACTTTATGTATGAACATTCCAAAGGGAAACAAACTTGTAGTATGAATTCACATGTAAAGCTGTTATATGAAATTTATTCTTGTATGAGAATGAAAAGAACATGTAAAATGGTCAATTGCTTTTGATATCTGTGGCTCACTACTAGAGCTTCTTCCAGCACATGGCACATTATTAAATTAAATTTACAAATTAGAAATGGGGAGTGAGGATTATTCTTAATGATATGTGTGCTTGTATTCACAAAATATCATTTTCACCAAGTTGTTGATTTTTGGGTTTTACATTAAATTTTGACGCTAATATGGGAGTAAATGATCAAAGGAATAATTTAACAGTTGAACTTTGGCTTCCGTACGTTTGAAGTTGAAATTAGGTCTAATATGACTTATTAAATTCTAATATAAGCTCAATGAGACAATGTTTTGAAATACTTTTCTTAATTTACTTGGTTAAATAAATGAGTTGGGTGTTTGAGAGATTAATGAAGTTCTGTTCTGTAATACTTTACGGAGAGTATTTTAACTAAAATGATTCATATGATTCTTCTAGAAGTTCCCTTTTATTGATTACAGGTTTTTTTGTGGTTCAGGTCGTGGCAATCAGGGACATAATACCCCCACCCCAAAGAGAATCATTTAACGATGTTTACATGGCCTATGAGCTAATGGACACTGACCTGCATCAGATCATTCGCTCTAATCAGGCATTATCAGAGGAGCACTGCCAGGTTGGCATTAAGTATTTGTTTGCTTTGCTTTTTAATTGTAAGCAGAATTTTCTTATGCTTCAACTATTTAACTGTAGATTTAGTTTTTCATACAAGAACACCCTACAACTCATGTAGTAATGTGCTAAATGAAAAGTAAAAAAATAAAATTGAACTCGAAGCTGCAATGTTGCTATGTGTAATTGGTTCTCTCCCTTTACCTAGAGTCCATCCTTGAGTAACTGATGTTGAGGGTTTTGAATCTTTTGTGCTTATAAATTTTCACTGTTCAGTAGCTTGACAATTAGCTTTCTCCTGAATTAAGTGGCATTTTTCTTGATATTCGGTTAAACTTACAATTAAGTTAACGGACTCAGAATATATATCTCTTTAGTAAGATCCCAACTGTTAGCATGTATTTAACTCTGGTTGCTCAGACCGTACAGCTAATGTTCACTTTATGTATGTAAGTCTTAGATGGGCTGTTACCTTCTCAAGGCAGGTTAGCCATTGTTTAACATTATATTACCAAACAGCTGTATGGAAGCATAGGTGAGGCACTTTTTATATGAGAATGTTGTTGATTTTCACATTATCAACTTCTATATCTTTTCTGTGATAATGTATTGTTCAAAGTTGATAAAGAGTGGCAGATAAGTGTCCAACATTGTGTACTTTAGTTTGGAGAGGACATGGTTGACCAAATATAGAGAATTTTGAGCAGGCCAAGATCTGAGAGATTTAGTGCTGCTGAACTTCTTCGCTGACTATTTTCTGATTATCCTTAAACAATTTGTAGCTTCTATTGCATGCTCAAGTTGGTTCTGTAAGTATGTGATTAATGACAGGTTTAGCCCCTATTCAAATCCTTTTTTTCAGCCCTTCCAAATACAACACTGTTATCATTTAACATAGAATTTGCGGAAGTTTAAACAGTCGACACTCTCATCAAATGTCCTAAAAAAAATACATGCATCAAATTAAACATCAAAACAACCACATGGTATTTGTGAATTCAACTCAAACAGTCTTCTGTTTTTTACCAGTTACCGTTGTCATATATCTTCACTGTTTTCTTTTTTCATATTTTCTTATCCCTTTTTTTTTTCCTAACAACTTTGCAGAGCCAAACAAACTGATTTTATTTATTGGTTTCTGCAGTACTTCCTCTATCAAATTCTCCGTGGATTAAAATATATACATTCTGCCAATGTCCTGCACAGAGATTTAAAACCTAGCAATCTTCTCTTGAATGCCAATTGTGACTTAAAGATCTGTGATTTTGGTCTAGCTCGGGTTACATCAGAAACTGATTTCATGACAGAATATGTTGTTACAAGATGGTACCGTGCACCAGAGTTGCTGTTAAACTCCTCAGATTACACTGCTGCTATTGATGTATGGTCAGTGGGCTGTATTTTCATGGAACTGATGGATAGGAAGCCTCTGTTTCCTGGTAGAGATTATGTGCACCAGCTACGTTTAGTTATGGAGGTAATTAAACAATTCTCTTAATATTTCCTAATTTTCTGGAAAACTTTAGGTCTCAGTCGCATGAATTTAGAAGCTAAGCTTTGCAATTTTAGGAGATGAATTGACAGATGCTAAATCCTGCAGTTGATTGGCACTCCGGCAGAAGCTGAATTGGGATTTTTGAATGAAAATGCAAAGAGATACATTAAACAACTTCCTCTTTATCACCGTCAATCATTAACTGAGAAGTTCCCAAATGTCCACCCAGAAGCTATTGATCTTGTAGAGAAAATGTTAACATTTGATCCCAGAATAAGGATCACAGGTGAATGTGTTTTCCGCTGTTATTTCTTCAGCAACATAATTTGTTTATTTGGTTTGCATCTTTCACAACTGAAGTGAAGTAACTTTACTATTCCATCATTTATCAAATGGCCACAAATTTTACCATAACATGTTTGTCAGTTCTATCATTTATTTGTTATATTGATGACATTTTCCTAAGAGGTGTCTCTGTTACTTGATTAGATGGCCAATTGCAGCAGTTAGCCATTTGAATCTAGTGGAGTATAACTCAGTAATTTAGGGACCCTTTTAAAGTTAGATGGGTGCAAATATCATTTTGATTGTAGATTTGCAGTCATTTAGCGACTATGATCACCCTTATTGAACTCTGCTAATTGTGCTCTAGCTTACATCTTTGTATTACTTCGAAAGCCTTGCTGCTCGTCAGGCTTAAAGTTTACTAGTTATAGAATTGCTTTTTTCTTTTATTTTATGTTCTTATACATTTTGGCTCCGAGATCAATAATACTGCAAAAATATAGTATACAACTGCTGATTTTCCGCATGTGTCCGTGATCTTTTTGTCACCAGTTGAATTAGTCTGAATGTCTAATGATGCTGGATGATGATTTCTTTTTGTTTGTTCTACATGATAATTTAAAGGTTCTCTTTATTTCATGTATTACTTTTTCATATCCCGCATGGGGTCCGAATGATTATTTGTTTATCTGTTATAGTTGAGGGTGCCCTTGCCCATCCCTACCTGACATCGCTACATGACATAAGTGATGAGCCAGTCTGCATGACACCCTTCAGCTTTGACTTTGAGCAGCATGCACTGACTGAAGAACAAATGAAGGAGCTTATATATCGGGAGGGTCTTGCATTCAATCCCGAGTATCAGAATCAGTGATGATAAGTTCTGACGTTTTTTCACGTGTTTGAACAGTGTGGATTTCGTTGCTCATAAAATTTCAATATCTTGTTCTTCGTGTACATATATGTTCCATTCTAAACTGGGTGCTCCTTGGATTAGAATGTTGAATTGAGGGCAGATTTTAGGAACAAGAACCATTAAATGGTGTTTGTCCCATTCATCCTGCTATCTGTTGCTTTTTGCCCTTTATATTTTCAATTCAATGAAGCCAACTTCAAACGATCCTTCTCTTACCCAGATTAAGGGCATGTAGTAATTTGCAGATTTGTCTCTTTTTCTTTTGCTTTTCCTTCTCTACGAGGAGTGAACTAAACATTGTAGATTCAGGCAGAAAGTTAAACATTGTTTTTGGCAAGATAAGGCCATTGAATAGTTGAAGATTCACAAGGTGATGGGATGGTGTTGTCTGAAATAACCACCAACTTACAGAGTGAGAGTTGGACATTGTGAATGAATCTTTACATGGATTGACCGGCATTGTGATGTATGACACTTGAATGATATTACTTACCCCTCAAAATGAATTGTTTTCGGCAAGATAAGGCCATTGAATAGTTGGAATGTGACATACTCGGAAGTCGGAAGTTACATACGAAGCAAAAGTCGAACTTAGGCACATTGTACGGACAGACATGGAATGGGATCCTAGTATAAAAATGTCAACCCACGAGGGCTGTGGTGGAGCGGCTGGGCTCTTCCATCCTTAACCAAGGTCTCGGTTTTGAGTCTTGAGAATGGAGTCGCTTTAAATACTCGTGAGGAAAAGCTTTGCCGCCCGCAAAGGTCCTACTCAGCTTGAATTCGGATTAGTCGATTGTCCGTGTAGCGTCGAATACCGGATGGTTTAACCGAAAATAAATGTAAAAATGTCAAAGCTGAATTTTGTAAATGCTAACTTCATTCAAAAGGAAGACGAACGTTCAGCCAATATTTGCTACAACCATATCAAATAAAATGAAAATACAAGGGAAAGGAAAGAGTAATCTCCTCATTAGGAAGAACATGCGTTATTGGATCACCATGCTACTAACTCTTGGTGCTCCCAAAGAATCTCGACAGAGGAACAGGGCCATCAGCCCCTTCATCATCACTACTGAGGTGCTTGGATCTTGATCTACTCTTTTTTCCTTTTTCTGATCTCTTAGACTTTTTGGATCTTCTTGATTCTCTCTCATCATCGCTAGTTGACGAATCAGAGGATGAACTAGAAGAGCTAGACTCTGAAGATCCCCGCCTTGAATGCTGAAAATTTATTTTAAGATAAGATCCTTAAGGAATTACTTTCAGGGAACTTGAAGTACAGTGGAATCAAATGATATTCCTAAGATTCCTTTTCAATAACTTTCAGGAATCAATGTATCAAAGAAACCAAGTCAAACTAATGCATTTTTGTAAGAAAAGGTATGATAAAGACATATGGAACTTAAAATACATACGCATATCTATTAGCAACCAAGGGATCTAATAAGGAACCGAAATAGATCATAATTAAAGGCATGACAAACATATGACAGTAATTATCCACCTCAAAGACCAAAAAAAGTTCATGGTCAACTTAGTTTTAGATGGTATCAGTCTTGGAACAAAATCAGGTTACATTTCTATAACATGTGATACAACTGATTAAATGTTAAACTTAAATCTCACAATATCTTCAAAACACGAAAAAAAGTTTGATGGGTTATAATAAACTTGGAAAGTATGAATCAGAATTACCAGAGGCCCCTTTCCAACTTGGTGCTTATATTACTGGTCGCTCAGTTCTAATGGATTCGATAATTTTTGTAGCACAACATAAGCGTTAATACATTCAATAAAAATTGTCTTTCTTAGTTCAAGAAAGCATCATTTGCACAAACAGATAACATAACCAGTCCATAAGAACATTATTAAAGAACAGAAAGGCATGGATAAGAGATGAAACTAAAATTTTTCTCATACAAAATCAAGCAACTAAATCAAAGAGTGAAGGCTTAAACTTTCTGAAATGTATTTTCTGGTAAATGCAACTCAACAAATTATCGATACTATGAATATATAAGCACCTTTCTCTTTTTTCTGCTACGTTTCTTCACATCCTTGTCCTTCCTATCTGCAGCACACATCTTGTATTCATCACTACACAAATCACTAGTAATCACATAACATGATATGATATTTCAGAGCTGTTTCATGCATACCTTTCTGACGTTTAGACTTGCTGTGGGAGTGATTCTTCCCATGGGCAAGTTTGTGTGCTCTTTCAGCATCTAGTTGTGCTCTGTACTCCCTCATCATCTTGTCTGTATCTGCTTCAAGTTCCTCCTTTTTCATTTCATCTTCCTGTACATGAAGAGTAAAGCCAAATCCAAAATATGTTTCATGGCACATAAGGGTAGCATCAAATGCTAGAAATCAACATACATAAGAAGGCCTTTATTACAAAAGCCTGGAAGATAGACAAACTGAAAGGCGTAATCATCACAGCCTATATGAGTTACCATATTGAGACCTAGGTCCAGAAAAATGTTTCAGCAAACTGATAGAGATGCAAAATAATTCTGATACAGCAAAATCACTTTCAACCTTTCACCAAAACTATGCTTGATCTCATGATATTGTTTTCTTAAAAGTAATTTCCTTTCATTTGTTATCATATATCTTATTTCTCTTACTAGGCCATCAACTTCATATTATGACACAAGTTGGCAAATTATTATAATCAGTTGCCCATGGAAAACGTTCTAGAAAACGATTTGTGCAGCTTTTCATATATCATTCATTTTCCATAGGTATTGGGCATGTAATACTGAGGATTTGAAAGTTGGCAGACAACAAGTCCAATCAGATTGCCTTTGAGACAAGGTATGTAAGCTTATGTTTGTGCAGGTGCAACAATTATACAAACAAAATACGGCTCAAACCAAGATGGCAATTAGTAATGAGAAAATGAAAATATGCTACAGTGAGTGAAGAACAATAAGGCATATCCAACAAGCTACCTTTTGCTTCTTTTTGAATTCTTCCCAGGTAACAGTGTGTGAGGTTTTAAGGCTAGCCAAACGAGCAGCATGCCACTCTGGTGAATGAAAAGAACCATCCACCTGCGACTCTCCTCATCAGAAATGTTCCAGGAATAAGAGTTGCAAAGAAAAAGACAAGCAGGTGTCATCCACGCTATAAAAGCCACTAGATTACCCAATTGGATATCGGTCATTAGCATACTTTTTGATATGGTTCAAGCTTTTCAATAATCGACTAGTTCAGTCAGGGCTGAAAATGCCAGGTAATAACTTACACCAATATATTTACTGAGAAGAGCTACTATTATTATTGTCTTTGCTAAATGAAATAAACTTCGTTTCAGTTAAGAGTTAGCCCCATCCACGTAGTTCTAAATCCTAGCATGAAGGTAATCCATGCATCATAAGCCTGTCTACTACCAAGTAAAACAATCAACAATATAGGAACCAATCTACGATCATAAAGAACCAAAATTATAGCAGTAATACTAATCAACACTGCTAATAAATATTTGAAGAACTTGTCTAGTCAGCAGTTCCTTCAACTGGCACAGCCAAAACAGACCTTTAATTTTCAAATCCCTTATTCGAAACCATAATGCGCAAAACCAAAACCAGTAAGTACAACGACAACGTACAACACCGATGATTAGCAGAATAATATTAAGCATCCAAACGAATCCATCCAGCAGAACATGATTGGTTTCCCCACTCATTGCCACAAACAAATTCACCAACAAGTACATAACAACATCATAAACGTCTCCAAATAAATAGATTTCAATCTAAAGCATCTAGCTTTTATACAAAAACTAAAACTTAAAAGGCACACGAGTGAAAGAAAAGGTCGAATTTGTGGGTTAAAAAATCGAAAGTCTCCAGCAACAATGAATAGTATGAAAGGGTACAAACCATGCCGTCTTCAATCTCTACAGGTCCCGCGGAGCTAGAGCCAACCCTCGCTCTTTGCATAGCTTTGTATGCTTGATTTTTACCCATTCCGAAATCTGCGAGAGACCCAGATGATAAAATCCAGTTCACTGGAAGAAAATTTTGATCTTTGAGCGGAACAAAAACCCAGATCGAAAAATCAAAGAAGAATCTGGAAAACAAAAATGATTAGGGTCTAAACTATAAGTGGGTCCGAACGCCGGGAAAGAAAAAGGAGAGAAAATATAGGGACCAGATAGAGAAAGACAGAAAGAGAAGAGTTCACAGCACAACAGACCATGAGAGAAAATCCAAATAACAATGAATTATTCAATATAAAATAAAATTAGAAAATTTAAGGTTTAAGAGTTAATTAAACACCTAATTTTATCTCAATATTTTATGTGATATTTTTAGAAAATATTAATGAAGTTTTATTTAAAATAAATATTTATATTTATAAATTAGAATTTATTTATTAATATATATTGTGATTATTAAAACCAATATTATCATTTGAAAATAAACAATTGGTATTTTAAAAAAGAAATAAATAATATTTCAATTTTACATGTAATTTTAAGATATCTTAAATTTAAAATATTTTATTAAATAACTATTAGAATTCAATTCAACATATTTTAATACTTAAAAATTATTTTTAAATACAAATTGATCATGAAAACTAAAATAAAACAAATTATTTTATTCGTAATTTGTCGTCGTCATCGTCGTCGTCGTCGTCATCATTATCGTCATTGTCATCACCACCCAGCCTGAAATCTCGCAATTAAGCTGTAGGAAAATCCCGATGTGAACATCACATGTCCACGGTGCGGAAAACAAAAATTTTTGTTCCGAGACCTTCCCGAAAGCCAGGATCCATGTGTCTATACAACAAACTCAAACCATAACGGCCAAAGGAG
>JANITW010000005.1:10679912-10700045 GCA_027564335.1 Erythroxylum williamsii | reverse complement strand
GATGACATGGAGAGTGAAGGTCCTTCAAAGAACTTAGATGATACAACAGAAACTCCATCATCAGGAACTCAAGTAGACAAAGTTGAAGATATTCCAGAAACTATTGGACTGAAAAGAGACTGGAAATATAAAAGTTCTCATCCAGAAGAGTTGATTATCGGAGAGACCTCAGAAGGAGTTAGGACAAGGTCCAGATTCAGAAGAGAAGCTAATATGGCTTTTATCTCTGAAATAGAGCCTAAGAAGGTTGAGGAAGCTCTTCAAGACGAAGCTTGGGTGTTAGCCATGTAAGAGGAGCTGTAACTTCCGAGCTACTGCCTGGAAGTCCCAGCAATATCCGTGGAATGACGATCCAACCGTGCCTCTATAACAGTCAAATAGTCATCCATTACTAAATGCACAATCAAAATAATTCGATGATGCACATGCCTTAAATAAAAGACGGATGATGCCTATTCATGACTTTCCCGGTGCTATTTCCCACTTTCTATTTTCTTTAGTCAAATTCTAACTTTTCTCTCAATTGCTCAATAATAACTCACTTCCAATTCAATAACACATTATGGAACTCCATCGATTTCATTTCTAATATTCAGTCAATTTATCAGGTCATACTCGCTAGGGTATTACCTCGAAATCAATATCACTATTCTTTAGATCAAATTCACCCATTATGGTCAGTTTCTAAAATGCCCAGTAGCATTGAATTTATTTTCAAACTCTCACATTAACAATCCTAAGGTTGCAATACAATGACATTTTTAACTTTCTTTCACTAATTGCAATCTCAAAAACTTGAATTTAATCTCTCATTTTTTTCCTCAATTGTAGACGTCTTTCTCTAGATCATAACGAATCAAACATCACCTCAATTGGAGGTCTACACCATTAGCGATGCCTTAAAAACCAACTAAATCAATTCAGAAATCTGGTCCTCGCCGCGACGTGTGGACGCTCGCCGCGGCGTCTATACAGTGGCTCGTCGCGACATCCCAAATCTATCGCTCGAATCCAAAATTTATCGCTCGTCGCGACGTCAAACCCTTTTCTCGTCGCGACGTCTAATTATTTCCTCGTCGTGACGTACGGGCCCTGGTTCATCTTCTCCGATTCCCTTTTTACTTTCTCTCTCTAAAACTAGTCATAACTCACCCATAACTACCCAATCTTCCATAAATAAACTCATGTAAGCCTTTAACTAATAAATAAACAACATCAAACCAATTTACTTACCAAATCAAGCTTCCAATCTTCGACTCTTTCGAAAATCCTCTAAACCTTCAACACCAACGGTTTCCTCCCAAAACCTCTAACCATCTTCTTCCTCTCTAAAGTTTAAAGCTGGTTTTGCACAAAGAAGACAAGCATCAAGCAACAATCGAAAAGGAGGAAGGAACGAAGATCAATCGTTGGAGGAAGGAGGAAAAATCGGAGAGGAAGAAGAAAATGCCCTAGGAGAAGAGAAGAGGATTTCTTTCCTTTTTCTCTTACAACCTTAGGTATTTAAAGGTTAATCACCTAAGTCTCTTGTTTGTATCCTCAAATCTCTTTCTCTTTTCACAATTTATTTTCAGTCCAATTTGTCTCCGAATTTCAATGGCTCGACAAATTAAACTCCTAAAATCATATTTCTAAATTTCCATAAACATTGGACAATTATTTCAGTGTTTATACAATCAATCAGTCCATTACTCGAAGAATTTTCGGGCCGGACATTTTCTCCCAAATTTTCCAGAAAAATTCCAAAGAGTCGCTATCAATTAACAGTTACTCCAGAACATTTCCAATTCACTATCCAAACTCAATTATTCCAAAATTCTCAATAAATCATAATTAAATCCAATTATCTCGCAATTTCACAATTCATATCAGTATCATAATTAAAAGCCGAGAAAAAGTCATGAATGCATGTACCTACATACGCATGTACAAAAGACTCATTCCTCTAAAATTAGAGGTCAAATGAATGTTCAGTCAATAATATGCGGTAAAATCCTATCCCGTCTCAATTTACCAATATACCCTTCCATTCGGCGACGGGATGTTACAATTTGTGAGAGATAGAGAGAGGGAAAGTAAGAGTTTAACCAAAATAGAGAGCTAATAGTGAAAAAAAACAAAGAAACAAATAAGTTACTATATAAAAAGGAGTAATATTATGAATGCATTTCATACTAATAAGTAGGTTAGGTAATTGGATTCGACCTCATATTAGGCTCGGGTTGATTGGGACTCATCAGGCTTGTTGGTCCGATCTGAGGCGTAATAGATAATGATAAAATGATGTCGTTTTGTCTAAAACAAAGTCGTTTTGTCTAAACCAAAGTCATTTTAAACTTTTTTTAAAAATTAAAAGTCATACTGGGTAACCCTTGGCACTACCCGGCCCATTTCCATCCCCACTAATAAGCTTATGGTTATACTTTATATAAAGAGACTTATGTCAATATTTAAGAGCTCCATACATCTCTATCTAGTGTTTGTATTTCCTTATTTCAATAGTATGAGGATGTGTTGGCTGACAATGTTCCTAATAGATTACTAGTCATTAGAGGGATCAAGCATCAAATTAGCTTTGTGGACCCACTTACAGGAGCAATCACTAGGGGAAAAAAGAGGTATAAAGACAAGTAAAATAGTTGATGACTAAAGGGTACATGAGGGAGAGCATGAGTCCTTAAGTAGTTCTAATACTTTTAATGCCTAAAAAGGATGACAATTATTGCATGTGTGTTGATTGCAGAGCTATCAATAATATAATGATAAAGTATCAATATCCTTTCTTTATATTAGATGATATGCTTGATGAATTGTACAGTTTTTACATATTTTTAAAAATTAACTTAAAATGTGAGCATCACACGATTAAGATGAGAGAAGTAGATGAATAAAAAACTACTTTTACTACTAAATAGGAGCTATATGAGTGGATTGCAAACTCATAAGCAATAAACCATGAAACAAAGGATATGATTCATAGAATTCCATAAAATCCCATATGGAACGTAATGTATTATTTAGATGACGACTTAAGAGTTATTATATTATGAATTGTGATATATAAGTTAGACATGCTTAGTGATTGACCCCTATTCCTATATAAAGTTTTGTTTACACCAAAGATTTTAAGAAGTCTTATTTTTGTGTTGGTATATTAAACTTGGATTTCATGTAAACTTCCACAATGAATTTCTATCATGGGATTATTTGTTATTCTTATAAATTTATGTTGGATGTTTTTATTGTACTATATATAGGTATTTATTATTTATATATAGTAATTTTCAATCACGATGTGATTTTATAGCATACTAGACTATGTCATATTAGTCAAAATTGAATAAGTCAAGTAGTTAAATAAGGCCTTTTAGGAATTCAAATAGATTGACCTATTTATGAGCATTATTTAGGTAGCAAAATGGCAAGAAAGCCACTTAAAAAGGGAACATGAGCTTTTAATCCATTATAATTATTCATTCATACGTTTATGGTTTAGCTAGTAAAATGGCAAGTAACCCGTTTAAAAAGCGAACATGAGTTTCTAATCCATTGTAATTATTCATTCATACATTTATGGTCTAATGACTGTGAGGATAAGAAATGAGTGTATATTTCATCTCTTTTATAAATGGCTATCCTTGGTTTAGTCATATTTAATTTTTCATAAAGCATTAAAATAATTCATAAAATATATAAATTTGGTGGAAACCAATCAATCAAGAAAAATAAAAGCTTGAAGAACTAATTAAGGATAGAATACTTATATGATAAGCTTAAGATATTATAAGTGAAAAAGGAATAAAAAGACAATTTACTATTCCTTGAACTCCAATAAAATGGCATTACAAAATCATAAAGCATTCTAAATATGATTAGGTCTATAATGACACAAACAAATTTACCTATCACCTATTGGGAAGCCACTCATATACTTAATCGCGTGCCTAAAAAATTAACTATAAATACTTCGTAGAGTTACGAAAAATAGAAAACTTGGTATGAAAAGCCTAAGAAGATGGGGTGGGTTGCCTATTTTCATGATCTCTCTAAAAAATATGGAAAACTAGGCCATAAAGGGATAAAAGTATTTATATTAGATATTTTAAACACTCGAAAGGATATTTATTAATAGGCGAACAAAGAATCAAGGAGTAAATAAATTTACATGATAAAATGTCATAGTTTTAGAAAATGACTTTCCAAAGCAGGGTGAAATAGTGAAAGATTTGTTTTCATATAAAACTTGTGATCAAAGTATTTTGTATAGAGAGACTCCATTTGAGTGGGAGCAATCTAAAAATTAACTTAAGATTAATTAAGATTTTAACCTAATGTGAATTCATTTATTGTATTTAATCCAAGTAGGAGTGATCAGGACATTGATAAATTTGTATCTTATGAATCTTATTTAAGTGCAAGTAATTGTGGAATAATTCTCTAATGTCATTTTGAATTAAAAGAGAAATTTCATATGGTTATGTCGTAAAAAGTGAGTGAGCCAAGAGATGTAAATAACTCTTACTAATCATGTTAAAGAAGAATGGATGAAAGCATTAAAAGAGGAAATGACATCTTTGAGCTCCAATCAAGTGTGAGACTTGGTTGATTTCCCTAATGGGCCAAAAAAAGTGAACGAATAGTTTCTTAAAATAAAACAAAAGGTTGATGACAATATCAAAATATATAAAGCATGTCTTTTAGTTAAAAGATATAAATATTATGATGGAATTGATTATGGAGAGTCAACTTTAATAGTTGTGAGATTTGTTTTAATTTGATCAATCATGGATATAGTACCCATCTTAAATCCTGAATTACATCAAATGGATGTACAGACTGTTTTAAAAAAAGAATTAAATGAAGAAATCTATATAGAATAACTTGTATGCTTCATTAAGACAGTCAAAGAATAAAAAATATATTTATTGTTGAAATCAATTAAAAGCCTAAAGTAGTCTTTAAGGTAATGGTGCATTCATTTTAATGATGTAATTATTTACTATAACTTTCACATAATTGATGAAAACCATTATATATACATCAAAGATCTAAAAATAATTTTGTTATTTTATCTTTATATGTAGAATATAGTTTGATTGTTTGTAACGACTATGAGTTTTTTAAGCAAATAAAAAATTGGCTATTATTTGAATTTAAAAATGAAACATATGAGTAAAGCTACATATAATATTGGAGTAAAGATTTTAAGAGATTGTTTAGAAAAGAACATTGTCTCTTTTATAAGCGACATATATTTAAAAAATCATTTAACTATTTCGTATGTAAGATTTAAGTCAAGTGATAATCATATTTCTAAAGGTGAAGCTCCCAAATCAAAAGATTTATCCAATAATGCTATAAGAAAGGGAATAAATGAAGAAATTTTCCTATTCTAATCCAATTGGAAGTATCATATTTGCAATGATGTATACAAGGTTAGATGCTCTAAGAATAGAGAGAAAATATTAGTCAAATCCAGTTTAAAAATATTTTATAGCATTAAAGAGAATATTGAGGTAATTAAAGGGAATTGCTAATTATGCATTGTGCTATTAAGATAATGATCTATGTGTAAAAGGTTATGTGCATGCAAATTAGGGAGAAATTATACCTGAGATAAAATCAACCTCTTAATTTTTTATTACTCAATAAAGGTGCATTTTCATAGAAAAGTGAAAAATAATATTATGTTACTTTATCCATAATAGAAGTTGAATTTATTATAAATAAAACTATTTATCTTAAACATTTCTTAGTTCATCTGGGGCCACTAAATATGGTCCAATATTAAGTAACAATCTCTTTCATAAAAGATTTCAATCTTTATTGTAAAATCAAATATATAGCTATCAAGTATAATTACATGAAAGATATAATTACAAGGTGAAGCAAACATGGAGTATATATTTATCCATGATATTTTGGCAAACTCAATGACAAAGTTAATTCAAAGAGATACATACATTAGGCAAATGAAGTTACTAAGATTGTTTAGTTATTGAGATAATATTAATAAATATTTCTAAATATATGTTTATTCATTATGTTATCGTGCCTCACAGTACTATATGTATTGATGTTGTTTATTATGTGATAAGTATTATTTAATACTTGATTTAATGTATGTTTGCTTTGTATGAAATATTTGAATACAAATTAAAGAGTATGTTAAACAAATAGAAGATTGAACCTCTCACATAGGCAATCTCCTATAGTATTTGTAACAAATAGAGATGATACAAGTTTAAAATTTATCATCTAGGTGATAACTGAGTGCAAGAAACTTAAACCGTAAATTTCACCTTAACTAATAAAAATAAGATGAAACAGGTTTGAAGTGATTAAATGGTTACTATATTTGTCTTAAGTTACCGGATATGAGTTTTAAATGATGAGTTTATAGTATACTAAGAAACTAAGTTGGAAATATATCTGAACCAATATCTATATGCCATCTCATGAATAGAAGAACATTTTAAATGAAACGAAGTTAATACTATATCATATGACTCCTACAATATGTGTAAAATCGATTATGGAAAGGGATAAATATAAGTCATAAGATCTTAAATTATATTATGTGTGACCTTAGAAGTTAAATGAGTCTTATAATATACCCTTTTGACTATTATTTAATTCTTAAAATTTAAATTTAATGTTTGTTACTTTAAAGTGTTACTAAAGGATCAGGTGTGATGTGATGTTTTAAAACAATTCTAAATTAAATACAAATCTAGAAAATTTAAAACAAGAGAAGATTATTTTGATTGGTAACTCATATAAAAAAATGTGTTCGAACATGGCCATTATCTCTTAAAGAAAGAATTAAATACAATTATGACCTAATGAAACAAACAAAATCAAACAAAAATAAGGATGCGAGATATGATTTAGAGTGTGTCATATAAATCTACTCAAAGATCTATTTATTAGTTAAGATGTTATATATTTCTAACAAATTTAAAATAATAAACTCTTATCGTATATTGGTTGTATGGATTATTAGACAGATATGAGAATTGCATAATTCTAATTGATTAATCTAATCATATGTGAGTGAGAGATAATATATACAAACACCTATAATGATATGGATAATCAATTACACATTATGATAACTACTTAACAACCACGACAATTTTAATAGTTTCAAAAACTATAATAATTTTTAAAGATTTGATTTTTAAAAAGAAAATAAGTGAGAAAAATCATAAGAATTATGTATGAAAGTAAAATTCATTTTTTAATGTGAAAAGATAGAAAAAATTTATAAATACTTTTACTCTTGTCAATAATTTAATTATCATGCATAAAAAATTTTATAATCAAATTCTTTCATCTAGTGTCTTTGGAATGAACTAAGATTATTGTGATTGGAATCACTCAAAAAAAGTGAGTCAAATTTTGTGCTTTATGATGGAATGTTTGAATTATACTTAATTAGATTTTTTTGGGGACAAACTATTTTTTTCATTACAAAGTCCTATTAAGAGAACCAATACTGCAATAACCTTATTTTTTTTAAATGCAAATTGGCTTTCTTCTTTACAAATATATTTATGATGCCTTGAATTTTTGATTAAAATTTCTTACAACTTCATATATGTTATGCTACAATTGTTATCATAGTTGAGCTCCACATAACTAATATCTCCTTGCCAATCTCTTTGACTTTGCATGTATGGACATACATTACCATTACCAAAAAGTTCTTAAATTTGGACAATAAAGAGATTGTATAACTCGTCAAAAACTTTGTTACATTCATTGCTTGTTTCTCTGTTGAATTATTATTGTCTACACTTATATTGTTTAATAATAAAGAAGAAATTAAATTGTGCAGCTCATCTCTCTTTTTAGTTTTGTTTTGCACAACACTTTCCTTATCTATATGAGAATTAGGATTAATTAGGAAAAATGTAAAAGTTAAAGGTTAGTATGATACAATAAAAGTTAAAGGCCAAAAGCTTAAGAATAATAAAATAAAACGTTTTTCCTAAAAAGGACAAAAGGTTAAATTAAGTCTTATTATTTTCACCGTAATCCAATTTAAACTAAGAAGTTTCAATATGTTAACAAAGAACCCCAACATTTCAAAAAATTCAATTTGAAACCCAACTTAACATCTTTATTAGCTCTCCATTACATAGGGATGCCAATGGACTTGGTTGAACAAGGGCCGCTTCTGACTAGGCCCAGCCTGAACTCCTATTAGATGGGCCGAGGGTCAGAACTGGCTAGCCCGTGGCCCGCCCTGCCCCATCCTTACTTTTTTATAAAAATTTACAAAATAACGTTGTTTTTTGATAAAAAGGTGACGTTTTTGTTATTCCAATGGGCCACGGGCCGGCCGGCCCCAGGCCGACCTCAACCTGTGGCCCGCCCGTCAAAATTACCAAGCCTACCATTACAAAAATCATATCTAGTATTTTTGATTATTTTCTATGGACTCCTTACTACACGTACATCTATATGACAAGTAAAGTCCAAAAAAATAAAAAAATATATTTATAGGCAATGAACCAGATAACAATGATTGGGGTTGACAAACTCTTTTGATATCTACTTTTGCTAAAGTCTATAAATTTATATATTTTATTAAAAAAAAGCATAGGTATAAGGTGTTGATCAAAACCTAACATTACACTTACTAACATGAATATCATTTAGTGGTGTACTTACCTGATTGATAATTTGATTTGTATAAGATTATATTTATATCTCAAGTTATAGTTTAATATAAAGACTTCCTTAATAATTTGTTTGTTTTGAAATTGTGTTTCACATTGTCAACTGACACTGTATAGTTTTGTACTCAAGATAGACAAGGTCATATCTGTTTCATTGAGTGAAAAAGGTTGAAAGAAGGAGAAGCATAAATGATGCAAAGGAATATGATGAGAAATTAAAAATTATAAAGCAAGACATTAAGATGGTAAATAGAGAAAAAAAAAGGAGATGAGGTTGATGTTATTTAATATAATTGTAGGATTTATTTTAGTTTTTGTTTCATTGATCATCTTTTACATGGTTATAAAATTTTAGTATGGCTAGTATGAATGTAAATTTTCTTTTTATTATTAAATGCAATGTTATCCATTATTATCAATACATATTCACAAATATAAGATAAAGTTACAAAATACACCAAATATAATGCATGAAATCTAGGCAAACATCGATTATCATAATACAAAATAAACATGTTCATTTAGTAGGTTTGCAAAAAAACATATTCATTAAGTTGGCTTAAAAAATAAACTTGTTCATTCAGCTGGTTTACAAATATAAGATAGTTACAAAAGACATTAAATATGATGTGTCAACTTTAGGTAAACATCAATTGTCATAGTACAAAGTAAACATGTTCATTTAGTTGCTTTACAAAATAAACCTATTTATTAAACTGGTTTGCAAAATAAACATGTTCTTTTATTTGGTTTACAAATATAATACATAGTTATAAAATACACTAGATCAATGATTATAGTACAAAATATAATGATACCTCACTTAGAAAATACATTAATTGTCAGTTTGCCAACTTACTAGCCGCTAGTCCCAATTATTGCTCCCTTTTTGGTTGGTGTATCTTATAATTGTCTTAGAGTGAGACTAGGCTTACTATTAAGCCCAAGACATCTAAGTTTAAATGTCAAGACAAATCTTGGATCAACCTGTCTATATTTCCTTTTTAGTCGTGTTTGTAGTAACTAGCAACATGTGAACCAATTCAACTGACACCACCGATCTCTTACAAACGTTACATAGGACATCACAGAGCTTATTCGTTCTTGACTTCTAAGCCTCGAGTCTCGTTTCTAGATACCTGTTTTCTAGCGAGATATCTGAAAATTCCCTACATAAAGATGATCTTTGTATTGTATTTATTTTGAGGGCCTTCTATGGCTCCTTTATTTTTCTTTGTATATAATCTTTTTTTAGTGCCTCTTTTGGTCCTTTTTCTTTGTTGTATTGAACCTTTTCCTTCTTATCAATATATTTGTTATTCTTAAAAAAAATTATGAACCAAGCTATTAATCAATAGGTATATTAAGTTTGATATTGACCATTCTGTTAATCAATATGCATATTGAGTTTAATATTGACCAACCTATTGGCCTTTTAATTAAAATGTTTCAATCTACAAAACAATGTGCACAATGTTAAACTTAATAATTAGATAGATAATAAAAATGATAATAAAGTATTAGTTACTTAAATTGACATATTGTTCATTAGGTCTTATTATATTACATTTTCTATTGTTATGTCTAAAAGAACTACATTTCTTACATTTCTATAATTGACCTTTTTACTACATCTTTCATACATTTGGTACTTTCTTTGATTCATTCCTATATCTTTTTTTAATTTTTAGTTTTTTGAAATAACCCTCTTAGTTAGTAATCATTCAATGGTCGAAAGGTCCCTTCCCTAATAGGTTGCAAGACTTTTCATAAATATGTGTATACCCTCTCTTAAATATGTATTTTCATAATCATTGTGCTTACAATTTCTAGCATATTAATCATTGGTTTATCCCTTACTAGTAGGATCCATCTGTTGAAAGTCTCGTTCATATAATTATCATCGATTGGACATTTTGACTCAATCGATTCATATAATCTAGCCCAAGGGCATTATAGATATTCAAGCAATGTAAAAACACACCCAAGTCTAATTTTTCCTAGTTACTTCAGTTGCCTATTAAACTTTTCGGTGTACATAGACCATACATATGTCTATAATTGTCTCCTTAAGTCTTTACCACTTTAATTTCTATACCAATTGTGGTAAATACTTATAATGCTGTGACGTGGATTTGGTAGCCTCTATACAAATCTTATTAACCTTTGGATACATAAGTCAAATAACATAATATAATAATATATCATATTACAAATAAACAAACTTCTACATGTATGTATCTTTTTTTCCAAATCTTATTATAACTCTATCTCCATTTTCCAACTCCACATCAGTTGAAAGGAATGACAAAGCAAACTTCATAAATCAACATTTTTAACTTCAAAAACTGCCCATGTTATAAGATACATGCCTCCATCTTTATCAGTAAAAATTTCAATAAATTTTTCCAATGACAAATTATCAATATTATGGGCCTCCTCTATTGCTGCAACTTTTGGAATAAATATTGGAGATAGTGATCTCAGTGTTTTCTTGACTAGTTTCAGGTTGGAATATTTCTTCCCAATTGATGTGCCTAATTTGCTATATCTCGCAATTTTTTATGAAAGTCTCCAATAGTCTCATTTTCATCCATCTTCAGTTCTTCAAACCGCACAGCTAACATCTATAGTTCGATGTTATCATAGATTTTGACCCTTCATGAATAGTTTGCAAAGCATCCCACACTTTTTAATCGATTCACAGGCTGATATCCTTGAGAAGCGTCTCTCATCAATAGCATTGAATATAACATGCATTGCTTGCGAATTTTCAAGTGCACTTTCTTATTCGACTTTTATCCATTTATCTTTTTGAACTGCCTCTTCTTTATCATCAGTGATTATTGGATGTATCCACTTATGTACTACTAAATGCCAAGTTTTCGTGTCTTGAGCTTAGATGAAGACTTTCATTCGTAATTTCCATGCAGGATAGTTAGAACCGTCCAACAGCGGTGGCCTAATAATTGATACTCCTTCTCTTATGACCATAATTGCAAAACTTAGATCTGCACCAATTTGCTATCAAGTTCTAATTCGGCGACCTTGCTTTGATACCAATTGTAAAAAATCAAAGGGATAGTAGTTTCACAAACTTTTTTATTCTTTTCTAACAAAGAAAAAAACAGAAACATTAAGAGAACCAAAAATAAATCAACACCGAAAATTTAGTAACACAATTCGGTACACCTTGCCTACATCTGCGGGGCCCTCACCTAGCTTAATCACTTTCATCGAAGGATAATAGATTTACCCAAGGATTTGCTGAGCCGACACCACTTAACCCTTGACACTATCTCTTAACCTCGCTTCCCGTGAAAGAATTTCACACCCAATAATACAACCGATTTATGTTAATCTCAACAGAGAATTTTTTTAACAGTATTTGATAATTAAGATACGAAATAAACAACTCAAGTGAGCAATCAACTAATAACAAAACAATAATATACTTGAGATAAAAGAGAATAACAAGTTTCCGAAAGATTAAGCTCCACTGAAATAGATTTGAAAGTCATCGCAACAATAATAGGCTGATTCACATAAACATCAACATAAAGCCACAACTCTGAAAAATTCCAACAACATTATCTTGAGAGTTAGGCAACGAACATTAGCTTATTACGTCTGATTACCAAAGTAGACTAGTCTTAATAGCATCTACACCATTTCAACTCATTCGTAATAAATCGCAGCACACGATAGTCCTTGCCCACTACTTGATTTCTTGTCCAATGTCCACTGCTTAATTTGTTGTCTAACGCCCATTGCTTGATTTGCCAAAACTCCTATGCAAGTCCACTGCTCAACTCCCATGCAAAGCCACTGCACTTGGCTACACATCAACAGCTTAACGCCAATGTACGCTCCACTTGGTTATTTCCTTCAACTATAGAGACATAATTAACGTAGTGTGTTTCCTAATAAGCAATTAACGCACACCACTACAACATAGACTTGTCTAACGCAACACACGTATATTCAACTATCTTCCCATCTCATGTTGCAGTTGTATGTGTTTCTTTATTGACCATCAATGCACAACACCGCAACCACTGTTTTTCCATGCAAGAGATTCACTTCAACTGTTTTAGAAACGTGTACGATGTCAACACCTTCAAGCAAGAAGAGTCCCACATCAACTACACAACTACTACTTCAATTCAAACGCACAAAAATCTCATCCTTTCAGTTTCATCAATCTACAATAACCCGCAAATCTAGTAGAAAAATAATTTCAGTATCACCATAATGATAGACTCTAATATAGTGTAGAATTCCTACATGTTATATCTTATATATCCAATTAAAATGTCAAAACTAAATAAAAGATATATACAATATATTCTAACAGTTTGACATATTCACAAACATATTCTAATTCTCTCTCCTTCTTTACCTTCATGTTTGCAATTCTACCTATAATTGAATTGATAAATAAGTCCAACTTTTTCTGGCATTCTTCAATCATCTTTACGAGGTTATATTAGGTTTTTCTATAATTTTGTCTCGTAAGTGTTTATTTGAAAACTTTGCTAATTTCATTTTAGGCTATTTTGGTAATAAATTGAAAGTTTGAATGTTTTAGCGTTATTGTTTAAACTTTGAGCTAAAATTACAAAATTGAGATAAGTTTGAATTTTTTTCATAATTTACCCAATATTTTTTTAAATTTTTGTATCCATTTGTTATGTAAGGTGCACATTTTAAAAAAGTAATTAGTAGAAAAATAAGAATATTAAATCAAAATTTTATAGTAAAGAGTAAATATTAATTCGAAGTTCAAATAAATATTTATAAAACATTAATTTTGAAACATCTAAAAGTGCAGGCCTTCTGCAAAATAATAAAGAAACAAGACTATGCTTTGACTTCGAGGAGGTCCGAAGATAAATAAGCCCGACAACTAAGGTTTTAAAACTCAGACTGAATGTCAAACCGGAAGTTTTATTGGTAATTAGTTCGAGCGGTTTGACCATCGATCGAATCGGTGTGACGTCATAATTATACAATAATTATATTTAATTATATATAATATTAGTAATATTAAAAAATAAAAAATATACTAAATAATATAAATAAATATAGATAAAATTTTATTTGACCGGTTCAAATAATATAAATAAACATAAATAAAAAAACGTGATGTGTTTAAAAATAAGCAAAAATAAAAAATAAAAAAATTATTGAATCAGTAGCCAACCGGTTCAACCAATCCTGATTTAACCGATCAATTGACCGGTTCTTACCGATTTACACTAGTTCAATTAGGGACTGATTTTTAGGAATCACCCAAACGGAATAGCCGACTGGTCACCGGTCACTGGTCGAACCGGCTAGTCCAGTCTGGGTTTCAAAACCCCGCCGACGACTCACGCATTCCTGATACCTTGATTAGCTACCTCGTCTCACCGATCCATCCAACAAAGGAGATAAAAAGAAATAATGGGCGAGTTTCTTACGTTTGCTTTGCAGGAAGTGCTGAAGAAAGTGGGCTTACTCGCTGCTGGACAGATCAGTCTCGCATGGGGACTACAGGAAGAGCTTGGAAGGCTCAAGGATTTATCTACCATGATCAGAGCTCTTCTTCAAGATGCTGAAGAAAGACAAGTAAAGGACGAGTCTGTCAGGATTTGGCTACAGAAGCTTGGCCTTGTAGCTTACGATGCTGAGGATGTGTTGGACGACTTTGCTTACGAGCTGCTCAGAAGAAAGGTGAAGAGGATCATTCTAAAGCCACTAAGGGCAAAGGTTTGTAATTTCTCTTCCAACCGAAAGTTCCAGTTGCCTTGTCTTTGTCTCAACATGGTCTCAAAGTTTGGAAGATGAGTGAAATAAAAATCGAACTTCTGATTTCAGTAGCTTGACTACTTAATTCCTTCCACAACTGATTCTACTTAAGTTCAAAATGCTTGATTTTTGTTGGGCTGCAAGTGCTCATGTGTAGGAAATGAAGTGAGTCAGCCTGTAGTCTAAACTGTAACTAAATATGCTTGCCATTAGAGCTTGTTTGCTTAAGCCATCATCTAACTTTTCAGAGATTAGTTCGAAGAATTAATTGTATTATATTCGGATTGTTGTGAGAACACTTCTTTATCATAATCTTCATTCAAATAACTAATCTTCATTCTGGACTTTTGTTTCTCCTATATCCATGTACTACGAGGGTATGCAGTGGGCAATAATATCTGGATTGACATTAATGGAAAAGGAGATATGGGTAGGTGGAGCTTAGATGTTAAATCTATACAACAAATTCCTGTGTGAATTATTTCCTAATATTATACAGGGCTTTAATTTTCATTTCTGATTGTTCTTATAACTAAAATATAATCACATACAGGTAAGTGATTTCTGTTCGTCGTCCAATCCGGTTGCTTTCAATTTAAGACTTTCTCATAAAATCAAGCAAATAAGCTTGTCATTGCAAAAGATAAAAGAAGATGCAATTGTTTATGGGCTTCAAGTAGGAGTTTTAGAAACTAGGCCACAAATGATTGAAAGCAGGGAGACCCACTCACACATCGATAAATCAAGAATTATTGGGAGGAAAAACGATGTTTTGGAGGTACTAAAGTTGTTGGCTGGCTCAGAAGATCAAGAGCTTTCCATCCTGCCGCTTGTGGGAATTGCTGGTGTTGGAAAGACTGCCTTGGCCCAGTTACTATATGATGATGGTGACGTGAAGAGGCATTTCTCTGTAAGAATGTGGGTATGTGTGTCTCAAAACTTTGAAGTTAAAAAAATTTTAAGAGAGATGCTTGAATCTCTGTCTACAAGAAACAGTGGGCTTGAAAACTTGGACACAATAATTCAAAGCCTTAAGCAAGAGTTGCAGGGAAAAGATGGGCAGCTCGCAAAAAGATATTTGCTTGTCCTTGATGATGTGTGGAATAGGGACTCACAAAGGTGGGACGAATTGAAAGACTGCTTGTTACGTGTTGGTGGTTGTCTAGGGAACTGTATTATTGCAACTACTCGTAGTGATGAAGTTGCTGCAATTATGAAAACAAAACTAAGTTATAGCTTAAGGGAACTATCCGAGGAATACTGTTGGTCCATATTCAAGCAAACAGCATTTGAAGATGAACATGAACCTGTAGATTGTGACTTGGAGGATATTGGACGGAGTATTGTCAACAATTGTGGAGGAATCCCACTGATTGTAAGAGTCTTAGGTGCAACATTGCGCTTCCGAAAAGAGAAATGCGAATGGTTGTCAATTAAAAATAGTGAAATTTGGGATTCACTTCAGGAAAATGATAAAATTTTGAGCATATTAAAACTCAGTTTTGATCGCTTGCCTTCATTGTCCTTGAAAAGATGTTTTGCATATTGTTCAATTTTCCCAAAGGATTCCATCATTGAAAGGGAAAGATTGATTCAGCTTTGGATGGCTGAAGGTTTTCTTCAACCATTGCAGGGCAGTAACATGATGATTGAGGATTTAGGCAACAAGTACTTCAAGGACTTGCTTTCCAACTCATTTTTCCAAGATGTTCAAAGGGATGAGTTGGGCCATATTCGAAGTTGTAAGATGCACGATCTTCTGTATAGTCTTGCACTATCTATTGCAAAATCTGAGGTGTCTTTTCCCAGTCATCTAAATCTGATATGTGATGCAAAACTTGCCTCAGCGTTTTCACAAGGCAGTCCTAGGAGATTGCGTTCTTTATTCTCGACATCTGTTACATATTTTTCTTCCAAGACATGGAACTGGAAAAGTTTGCGGACTCTATACTTGTACGGTTCTGATATAAAAGAGTTGCCGCGTTCAATTGGCAAGCTAAAACATTTGAGATACTTTGAGCTCTCAAGAACTCATATTAAGGAATTGCCTGCATCCATCACAACTCTCCACAATCTACAAACATTGAGACTCATTGAATGCGAATTGCTTGGGGGAGTTCCTAAAAAGTTGACAAATTTGGTCAGCTTAAGGCATCTTTATTTTTCTTTTGAGCAGCAGATGCCATGTAAATTGGGTTGTTTAAGTAATCTCCGGACACTGCCTTTGTTTGTTGTTGGTCCAAATAAGGGTAAAAAAATAGCAGAACTTGAATGCTTAAATGACCTTAGAGGTGAACTGACGATCATCAATCTTGATCTAGTGAGAGACAGAAAGGAAGCAGAGAAAGCAAATATATGCGGTAAAACAAAGTTATCTGCACTGAAACTTGTATGGAGAGTTGGAAGATCCTGTAGCAATTACGAGGATGTGCTTAACAGCCTCCAGCCTCACCAGAATATAGAAAGCTTAGAAATCCATAATTATATGGGTGAAAATTTTCCTCCCTGGCTACCAATGAGAATCTCCACTCACGATGATTCTTTCTCACTCAACAATTTGGTGAAGCTGAGGTTGTTTGACTGTGATAAGTGTGAACAACTCCCAACACTGGGACATCTTCCTTGCCTTAAAATTCTGGAGATATGGCAGATGGACAACGTGAGATGTATAGGGAAGGAATTTTACAGTGGAGAGGCAGACAGCAGAAGAGAAACACTACCATTATTTCCAGCACTAAAGACATTGTCTTTGGATGGTATGTATAACCTTGTTTTCTGGAACGTGCCAATGGTAAGTGAAGGCGGACATCCTGCAGTTTTTCCTTGTCTTGAGGAGCTATCCGTTAGGTACTGCGGCCAGTTAACAAGCATTCCAATACTCAAACATCTTTCTGCTCTTGTGCGGCTGACAATTGAATATTGTTACAGTTTGAAGTATTTGTTTGATGGATTCCCAGTTCAGAAGTCTTTGGTAAGTCTGCGGATAATATGGTGTCCAGACCTGATTTCTGTTCCTGAAAATCTAGGAGAATTACGTTCTCTTACTGATCTGCAAATAACAAGGTGTCCAAAGTTGACAAATTTTATAGGGGACAGCTTATGCCACCTCACTCAGTTGAAAACATTACTAATTGGTTGTTTCTCTGAGGAATTGGAGGTTTTCCCTGGTCTGAATTCAATCCAAGGTCTCCATGCATCCCTTGAAAACCTGTGCATAATTGGTTGGGACAAACTCAAGTCCCTTCCTTACGAGCTTCAACACCTCACTAGCCTCAAGATGATGGCAATAGCGAATTTCAGCCAAGTGGAGGCTTTGCCAGAGTGGTTGGCCAACTTTTCATCTCTTCAAGTTCTTAGAATCCATTGTTGTAAGAATCTGAAGTATCTTCCCTCAAGAATGCAACACCTCTCCAAATTGAAACACTTGGAGATTCACGACTGTCCTCTTCTTTCTGAAAGGTGCACAAGGGAGATCGGAGCAGAGTGGCCTAAGATTTCGCACATCCCCAAAATTAATGTCACTTGTTAGAATCCATTACTGTAAGAATCTGAAGTATCTTCCTGCAAAAAGGCAACATCCCTCCAAATTGAAGCACCTGGAGATTCACGACTTTCCCCAGTTTTCAGAAGTGTGCAAAAGGGTGGCCGGAGCAGAGTGGCCTAAAATTTACCATATCCTCAAAATCAGTGTCACTTTTTAGAATCTATTACTGTAAAAATTATCCTGAGACTAATGACTGGCCCTTCTTTCAGAAGGTGCAGAAGGAATACTGGAGAAGAGTGTCCTGAGAACATACCAAAATCATTGTCACTTGCTAAGACATAGTCAACTCCCTGATCGTCTCCATTAGTTGTAAGCACAGTGTTCATTGGTCCATCCTTTCCTCCCACTATTATTTGGTCTCAAACTACTCATTACATTATCTTATTTGGGTTTTCTCTTTGTTCACTTTTTTGCAGGATTATTTGGATGACAGCTACAAACTCGAACCCTTTTCGGTTATTAGAAAACATAGATATTGTAAGATGCTTTCCAATTGAAAGAGACACGTTGTAGTAAGTTTCCACGAGAAATAACTACAGCAATCTCATAAGCTGACAAAAGATTGTGTTGCACTAGCAGTAGCCAGAAGATGAGATAAAAATGTACTTCCTTGTCCCAGTTCCCTGCAAAACCTGTTCAAAGATTCAAGCTCTACAGATTTTTCTTAGATGAGCTTAGCATGAAAACTTTCATAGCACAGAAGCTCTACATTGACACTTCATTGATCAGAATTCGTATTCCTTATGATACAAGGGTTGTAAATGTAAAATGAAATTGATTGTATTAAGATGAATAACTTTTGTTTTAAACACATCGGAGTTTCTGACTGGAAAAATTAACTTTCTCTGCAACTCTTATAGAGGGGAAACAAAGAAAATGTTTCTCTGTGAAGTTGCCGTGTGGGAAAGAAGTAAAGCATTACATGACTCGACGTATTCATTACATAAATAGATAGTTTAAATATCTTTTATCTTAGTTCTCTTATTAGGTACTTTGAAAATCCTCTTGTCATATATTTTAAAATCAGTAACTACAAATATTAAATATTAATATTAATTTTAAAATTAAAGAAGATAATAAGTACTAATAAATATAATAATTCTTTTAAAAAGTAGAATATAAAAATTTTTCATCCATTGAAAAGATAAAATTGCATAAATAGAATTAATTTTTTATTTTATTTAATATAAATTACTTAAATATGCTATTTCAATATTTATTAAAGACATATTGAATTTTAAAATATGCATTAAACTTATTATTACGATAGTGAAACTTGATTACATCAATTATGATAGCCTTCTCAATCTTTTAATTGTAACTTAACTATTATAAAATTACATAATTCTATAAATATTTTAAAAGTACATTATTAAGTATTTACAAAAATTAAATTTGTTTATAGAGAAAATGATAAGTCGACTTGCTGTTGGGGAAAAAGATTTTATATTTCATCTTTTATGCAATTTATTAATGAGTTAATGATTTTTTTAAAAAAAAATTCAGTTGCATCTGTTTCTTGAAAAAAAATTTCGCGGACTCTGATTTATTTGAAAACTTCAATAGAGTTTTTGATCGGTAAAGTAGGAAATCTTAAATATTACAAGATTCAATCTTAATTCTTTTTCAAATAAATATGTGAGAGTTTCTCTTTTTCTCAACTAAATGGAGTAAGATAGATTATTTTAATTTGATGAAAAAATTACACTTGGAATTAAAAGTCTCTTATACTAGAAGAACTCAATTGTGTTTTATTTTCTCTATATATTTATTAGTCATGGCCTCCGTCTATTGTTAAACTAGTGGAAATTTGGGGAGTAGGGAGAAGTATGACCTTGATAAATTGGAAAAAAATTTCTTGTAAATGTAATATGGGAGTTTGAACCAATGTTGTGAATACATCGATATCGAATTTAGTTTTAGTACGGTACGATACTATCCGGTATTGACTAATATCGAATACCTTTCAAATAATTTTTTAAATTTATAAACTCGTCTTTGAATTTTCTCAAAATTACAAAATAATTCCACAATATACTATGTTGTATAATTTATATTTTTACATCAATCATGTCTCCAAAAATTATAATAATAGAAATTTAAAAT
>JANITW010000005.1:10664475-10674582 GCA_027564335.1 Erythroxylum williamsii | reverse complement strand
CTCCTCTCTGCGTTAGCTCTTTGCTGCTTCCTTAATCAAACGACAAGCAGTCGCCTGGAACACTGAACATAGATCTATCAACTTCAGCGCAGTGGAAGAAAATGAAAAGTGAGACAAATTCTGGAACAATACGAAGGAATTAAGTCCAAATGCGTAATGTACAGCATCTGGGACGTCATGTGCAATGAACCTTACCTTATGTCTTGTTTGAAAGTGGCAGGAGATGGAATAGTGTGAGGCACATATCTTTATCTCCTAAACTGAATGTACCAAGTTTGTAGGGAAATTTTTGGGTTGAAAACTTGTTTTGCTTTCATTGTGCTTTTATTTTTTTAATAATTGAATTATATAATTTTTTCTCTAATTTTAATTTATTTAAAAACTTTGGTTGACAGGCATCATTGTTAGTATGGTTCCAAATGCTGAGGAATTCGCTTTTAGATCAACAAAGCGAAGTAGAGAAATTTTGTCAAAAGATCAAATACAAAAGAAGTGTTAGATTTGCATAAATACGAGGCCTTTCTCATTTATTGTTTCTATTTTACAGTTGAGATCATTCCTTACATTGGCCATAGTGGATTTCACTGCATAATTAAAAATGAAGATGCGAATCTGGAAAAAAAAAACAAAAAGATGTCATAAAAGACCTGTCTTTCAAGTGGAAAATGGCCCAAGTGCGTTTTTTGCAGCTACTACTTTGCTGACCAGCAGTCTCCACCTGGCTTCATCTTTCTTAGTCTGCTGCTTCATCTTTTCCTTGAAATGTCTATCAACAAGAAAACAGGAGAAGATTAACTTGTGATCCATTTTAACAGGTTCACAAAATTGCAAATACCTGATATTTCGCAGTTAATAAAAAATATGTACAAAGGCAACATTAAAACCATCCAAGCTTTAGGTTTGCCGGTATACCCCCTTATGCGGTATACTATCCTTCCCCTAGTATGACCAAATGGGTTTCAAGCCCCTGTAGAATCAAGAAGAAGCAAAGCTGAATGCAAAATTGCATCTAAATTTGAGGCTCACCTACACAGGGGAACTTTGCAAGATTCAGGATCATCACACATACGAGAATGCAATTCAAGGAGCTGCCACATCCGTTTGCAGGAAACACATCCACCAGGAATGCGAGTTTTACAGTTGGAAAAATGTCTGACTAAAGTTTCAAGTCCCTTGCAAGCAGAAAATTTGCAAACAACCTGGCTCCCCAATAGTACTTTATCACGAGGGCCAATCGTCCTACAACCGTCTTTGCATATGTGAAGGAGAGCCTCCATTGCCTCGTACAGTTGCAAGTATACTTTCCTCTCCTCAATTCTCTTCGTTCTCTCCTCGTTCCTCTGAAATTAAAAATGAAACCTTGCTCTCTGTTTTTGAGGCTCAAACTGATGCAAACGTGCACATATAATATTGTGTTTACAGGAATTGATGAAAGGGATCAACTTACAGAATCTGCTTCAACCACAGCCTCTACAAGCTCTTGTTCAAGGGCAGGATTTGCACACTTCATGACTTTCCAACCTTCAGTGCGTGATATTGACTTGAAGTCCTTCACAACCATACGAATACAAAAACAGACTAGTCGTGGTGCATCACAGTTCATTGCAAGCTGAAGCACATCAACGACATTTTCTTTGTTTAACCAATGCATCTCCAGAAAGTTTATGCAAACTCTTTTCAATGATGGGACTGAGTAGCAGTGTGACAAAACCAAAAGGTGGAGAACACAATTTTTCATGTCTTCCTCGTCATAGCTGCAGTAGGATATCAAGGAAAAAACAGAATCAATAACCACACAAATTTACAAAGGCATTCCAACTTTGCCAACGGACCTACCAAGTTCCAAATTGAACAATTATTATCAGCTTTGCATGTATACTAGAGCACTACTAAATTTTAGCTTGAAAAGAACTTTTAAGTTAAAAGATTGTAACTACAGCATAAATGTTACATGGCAAACTAACTCCTCATAGCTGCCTGTATAAATCTCTGACAGTACACTAAAAAGTTTTCAGTCCAAGATAGATTGACAAGAGGCACTAATCACAAATTTTGAGATAGCAACAACATTTGTAAGTTGCAATTATGAACGGACAAGATAAGTGCAATCAAAGTTAGTATAAATGCAACGTAATCACATAAACTCAATTTCCCTGACCATTCTAATAGTAGAATACAAACATATACAACAAATGAGATGTAGGACGAATAAAACAGATATCTACCAGTATCTAAAACTCACAACATATCCACCAGTACCTAAAACTCACAAATTATGGTGGAATTTGAGTTTCAGATCTGGAATTTTAGTTTAGGTCACGGGATTTGCTATCATTCTAGGTTTGGGTTGTTGGAAATTCAGGTTTGAACTGCTGGAATTTTTAGTGAGGTAAACAAGCAATGGAATAGGTTGTTATAGGAAAAACTCTAGGAAGCACTCCTCAGGTCTCAAATTCACTCTTAGAAGAAAATATCACACCTTCTAATGAAACTCAAGATTTTTGAGAAAATTAAAGCCTTTCTATTCAATATAAGAATTCTTATTATTTCTTAATAGACTTAAATCCTGAAGTAATAAGGACAAAATAAAATAGAGACATTTTTCTTTTCTAATAAAGAAAACTAAACTAATAACTTCTTTTCTTCAGCATCAAAATGTGTTAATAATTCCTCCACAACAATTGTCAAACAAGGTTTATTACTAAAAGCTCATAAGGTGCTATATCTGTACAGATACCAGGAAGAGTACAGAAACCGAATGAATGTATAGACTGCTTGGTATGGAACACCAAGAATTTTGATACGTCTGATACCATCCTTCATTTTGGATTGCTGCACAATATTTCCAAGCACTGGTGATGCAATACACTGCAAGAAAAGTCATAGTTGACAAGCCTTCAGCCAATACCTATATCCTAAACATTCAAAGATGGCAATAATAAAAGTGTTGTAGTTTATATAGAGAAACTTAAGCAGATCAATTTAAGATGCATAAAGAGGGCATCCCTCTCCTTTCTCCCAACCCACCTCACCTTATCTAGGGAAGCAGACTCTCCCTGATGAAGAAAGTTCCCTCTCAACTTTCATGCTAAAGCCCTAGCACCCACTTGCATGTTCCATTTTACTAGCTCAAATGGCTGCCCTTAAGCAGAAATTTTTCTTCAACTGGGCTACCCCCAAACATTTATCATAACATTAGAGCAAGAAAATTTAACTCACAAGAATGTTGAAATGACAAAGAACGTATGAGTTTTCCCATGTTATAATGTGGACGTCTGCACCATATCCTTTCTTGAAAAGCCTATCCCATCTATCTTTTACTTCCTCCAGGACTGAGACCGATTCGGTGATCTGTTTGCAAGGACTTGCTCTTTGTAATCTTTTATTAGGAAGAGGAGGTGGCTTAGGAATATTATAGTTACATGAGACAGAAGGAGTGGAAGTTGACAGCACTTCTAAGACATCAACTGAACTTGCTTCCTCGGTGCACATATTGAAAGACCCTCGAAAGGAATCACCAGCTGATGATAGCCACGGTGAATCGACACCTGGTGAAGCCATTGATTACTATGGCTTTCCTTATATCAAGTATTGTCAGAAGATCTGCGTGAAAGTTGTAAGTTGAATTTAAAAAGCACGAAGTCATGAAAAGACAAAACAACAGAAACTGAAATCAAGTATGGACTGATGCATGATTACAACATAAATTTGATGAACTTCAAAATCAAATCCAAAACCCAAAATTTCAAAGCGACAACGGTTAAAAATTATGACATAGGTATACTAAACATTAAAGCAAAACAATAAGAACAGAGCATAATCTCTGACTTAGTACACTACATTGAAAATGTTCAATTAATAAAAGGTTGTAAGACCATTCCAGTTAGCAATCTTATTCATCTTGCTTCGATTTACTGCTTGCACCCTCACATATATAGACATCTACAAAGAGACACAAATTCCTCAAATGACAATGCAGTATACCTTCAAATGTAGCAGTCAGTCCTTTTCCAGAAACAAAAACTGATCACCGAAAAAGCTGCAGAGAGTGTGCTTATATAAACACTCACACTGTACACTTAAGGATCCTGAAATAGAACTGAACCAAATGTAGAAAATATATCTTGAATCACCTTAAAGGAAAGACTAATCATCCCAAAAAATGCCAACTTTCAGATAACTTCGAAAATATACACGCAAAATGGATTCAATTACAAGAAAACCATATCAAGAAAAATCCTATATTTCCTCTGAAAAAGTAGATAGTAGCATGTCTTGGTGAAAGGTTCTTTTCCAGGTGAAAGGTTAATAATCTCGAAAGTAAAGTATTCAACTACGATTAACCAAATTCAGCACCAACAACAGAAACAGAACAGAACAATGGAAAAAAGAAAAGAACCCACATACAAAATCCAACTTAAAACACTGTAAAAATCAAAACCCATTAATTTTCAACTCAAAGACAAACTTTCGACAACATTTACTAAATTTTGACTCAAAAACTAGAGCAAATATCAAATTCGATAAAGAAAAACACAATCAGGAAAGAGCGAGCAAACCTGAAACATATGGTTCTAACTATTATGAAAAAGAAATGGACAGTGAAATATAGGCGAGAGAAACAGAGTGTGTCTGAGAACGAGAGAGAGAACAAAATCGAACAAGAAAGAAGCGTGTCTGAAACAGTAGAGAAATTCGCGACACCTCTCTCCTAATACCGGACGAGAAAAGAAAAGAGCCTCCACGTCTTATTGTTAATTTTATGTTTTTTCTAATCATTTGATGACTATAATGTTATTTTTATAAGAAATATCATAATTTTTTATAATATAATAACACGTAAATGATATAATTAAGCATTATTTCTCTTAATTATGTTTAATTGGTTGAAAATGGACAATTTATTTACTAATCCTTTTTTTTTCGTCAAACATTGAATTGGCTCTACATTCCATCTTCGGTGCATACGATGAAGCGAGGCGAGGCTCAACACTGATTGTAATAAATATTGATGTGATTCTTAATTATAAGCATGATGCCATAATTACAAGTTGTGGACATTATTTAACAGCCTCCTGTGGTCGGTTATTTGATGCAGTTGTCTCAGCTTATTAAATAGGTAAAGAACAAAACAAAACTCTTAGGTTAAGAAAAGCAGACACGTACATGCATTACTTCATTGATGGTCCTAAGAAATTCAGCTTAATTTACCAACTTCTCAGTGGAAGAGTGAAACCAATAATATGGTCTGTGATTGAATCAAACATGATTACGGCATCCATATTATATATATAATTAGAGAAGTACTTTTGAACATTTTTATAATAATATGAATTACTTGCGGAATTTAAGCTCCTGCAATTTTGTTATTGGTGACTTAAAAAATGTAAAAAAAATGAGGAGCTTGAAAGACATTACGCCCTGTAATTACTTTTAATTTACTATCAATATGTTACGAAAAACACGGGCCACAAAAATATTATAAAGTTGACGACATGACCGCAAATAGGACAAACCAGACGGTGTTGGGGCGGCGGCGGCGGTGTTGAAGTGGAGCCCACTGGGTCCAATTTATACGCATTGGGATGGGAAATTAAAAGCTGACAAGTGGTTGAGTTCAAGGACAACCACAGAGAACATACTCTGATTATCCTAAATAATAAATATTCAAGATCCATGGAAGGCCTGTTGTCAGAAGCGAGCAACATACCTATATGAACTAAAATCAATCACGTTTAGTGCATGTATGTGTATCTAAGTTATTATAGTAATTTATTATTCTTAAAATATTTAAATTATCTTATAAATTTTTTAATTAATTTCCGATATTTTGTGTGGATATTCTCATTAAAATAAATTAGAACAATTTTCAAATTAAGTATGCCATATTTATTATGGGCCATCAACACTTGACATGAAGGCCCACAAGTGATCATTCTCAATTTGATCAATTGAAACTTCAGGTCCAAGTATACGGCATCAAATCTCCTTTGTTAAAAATGATATTTCAACCCTATCCAATCTAACTTACCTTGGGCTTGCTATTTTCATCACCGGATAAATTTTTTTGAGAATTTAAATTTTCATTAAAAAATATAGAAATGTACATCTTGAAGGAGGTCTCTCCCACGTGAGAAAACAACTAGGTACACTAAATATCCTGTTGAGATAATACGACAACGTTCAAAAAGAAAGAAAAATGTTCGAATCTTTAGACATTTACTCGATTTGGGAAGAAGAAATCAACACTCTAAAGATGAGACTCTGCGGTGGTTACACAGAGTTTCAACTACTCGTTCCTTCACACAAAGGAAGATCTCAATTTAGGTATACATACTCAACTTAAAATATGTGATGACATTTAGCAAATAGGGTATAACAATTCTCTTATTTCTTCGCACTTCAAACATTCGTCTATTTGGGGATGTTAGGACATAACAGATTTACAGCGTTCATCATTTCCTATGTACGAATATTCTTCTCTCTCCTCTGTACTGTCATACTTGTAAAGTTTTCTGTTACATCGTTATAATTCTTTTGTACTACAATTCAATATATATAATACATAAACCAAAGCATGCAAACAACGTCTCGGTTTTTGCACCATTCTCCATTGTTGTATTTTTCTATCTTGGTATCAGAGCAATCCTTTTCACCATGTCGTTTTCTTCTGCAACCTCCGACACTACTGGGTCTTCTTCTTCAACTCCAAAAAACTACACCTTATTTAGCTCCTCTAGCCAAACTACTGCGATCAAGCTGGATCGTAGCAATTATTTAGTTTGGGAATCGGTGGTATTACCACTAATTGAAGGCAATAAACTGGAAGCTCACATTAATAGCACTGCTAGTATTCCGCCTCGTCTCATCCCTGATGGTGCAGGGACCAAAGTAAATCCTGACTTTGAAGATTGGTACTCTACTGATCGTTTACTTGTAGGATGGCTGAGAAACACCATGACTCAAGACATTGGTGCTCAGCTTCTCCATTGTCGTACAGCTCAAGAACTTTGGAGTGGAGCTCATGCACTCTCGTGTGCCTCGACTAAAGCCCGTATAATGATTTACAAAACGGAGCTTCATCAAACTCGCAAAAATGGTTTGAAAATGGAAGAATATCTTACCAAAATGAAGAACACTGCAGATCAACTTGCTCTTGTCGGTGCACCTGTCAACACTGAAGACCTCATTCTTCATACATTGAATGGACTCGATACTGAATACAACGCAATAGTTGTCAAACTATTGGACCAACTTAACCTCACTTGGGTTGAAGCACAAGCCTCTTTGCTGGCCTTTGAAACTCGTCTGGAACAACTCAACCAACTTTCATCACTGACCATTCAGCCTACTGCTCATATTGCACAACATGAAACTAACAGATCTGATGTCGAACGTCAGTCCTTTGAACCAGGATCTGGAAGAGGTGGCTGGCGCAACTCTCGTGGCTCGCGTGGGGGTCGTTCACGTGGACGTCCTTGGGGAAGTAGAAATGGCAACCGTCCATTCTGCCATCTTTGCCATCTTCCAGGTCATGTAGTAGCAAACTGTTATCACAGGTATGATCGTTCTTTTCAACCACCATCACAATCTGGCTTTCAACCACCATCTGGATACTCTCCACAAGCCTTTTATGCATCTCCCTACTCAGTATCCGATCCCGCTTGGTATATGGACAGTGGAGCCAACTACCATGTGACTCCTCACTCTGAACAACTTGACCATGTTACTGCAGTGGGTAAGTCTCATCTTCTTACAGCTACTGGAGAAAAGAATCGTATCATGGGTATAGGATCTACTTCTGTCTCTTGTCCTCATTACCAATCAAAACTTCTTCTTAAGGATGTACTATTCGTCCCTACTGCTACTAAAAATCTAATGAGCGTGAACAAACTTGTTCAAGATAACTGTGTTGATATTCAGTTCACTAATCTTGGTTGCACTGTGAAGGACAAAGTAACGGGACGGCTATTGATGCAAGGGACACCCAAGCAAGGAATGTATCCCATGAGCAGTGAGACTAAGCCTCAACCTCAGGTTCATGTTGCACAACTCACCAACACAGATGACGATTTCATCAACTGGCATCACAAGCTAGGACATCCAAGTCATAGAATTCTGAAACAAATTCTGAAAAACAGTAATGTGAATCTTTCAGTGAATGAAAAATATGTATGTGAGGCTTGTCAATTTGGAAAATCAAAACAATTACCTTTTCCTCATTCTACTTCGCATGCTTCTGCACCTCTAGAACTGATCCATACTGATTTATGGGGACCCTCTCCAATCCAATCCTCACATGGTTATCGGTACTATATTCATTTCTTGGATGATTTTAGTCGATACACTTGGTTTTATCCTTTAAAACATAAAGGTGAGACTGTTGGTGCGTTTAATCATTTCCGAGCCCTGGTTGAAAATCAATTCAATACAAGCATTAAAGCCATCCAGTGTGATAATGGTTCAGAGTATAAACCTCTCATACCTATTGCACAAGCTGCAGGAATTCATCTCAGGTTCACTTGTCCGTATACTTCCCCTCAAAATGGAAGAGCTGAACGAAAACACAGACATATAGTAGAAATGGGCTTGACTCTTTTAGCACAAGCAAAAATGCCATTAATTTATTGGGTTGATGCTTTTCAAGCTGCTGTTTTTCTAATCAACAGACTCCCCACTTCGGTCTTACAAGGAGCTTCACCACTGTACAGATTGTTTAAAACACAACCAGATTACAAGACAATACAACCTTTTGGATGTGCTTGCTACCCATGTTTAAAACCATACAATCAACACAAGTTTCAATTTCATAGTCAAAAATGCGTGTATCTGGGTTTGGCATCTCAGCAGAAAGGCCATAAATGCTTAAATGCTTCTGGGAAAATTTTTATCTCCAGACATGTTGTATTTGATCCATCTCTGTTTCCTTTTGCCACAGGATTCTTACATCAGAAAGTTAACATGTCTGAAACAGATGCTGGAATGCCTCTTTTAATTCGCAATTCAAACATATCGGTGCTCTCTACTTTGCCTCAAAGACAAGAACCGAATGCCCTTGGCACCTCACCTGTTCATGCTTCATCTGGAAACCACTCTCTACCTCAGGACACTTCACCTGTCATCAACTCAACTGATCTTTCCTTCACAAACAGATCTGAGAATTTGCCTCCCTCTGAAAATCCAGTATCTCCATCCTACCAACTCAATCAACATCCAATGACAACTAGGGCCAAGGATGGGATTTTCAAGCCTAAATATCCTTTCACTGGACTTCTTCAAGCTGAAGACCCAGACTCCTTGTCACGAATCGCTGAACCACTCTCAATTCAAGATGCCCTTTCATCTGCTCATTGGCGACAAGCAATGGAGGATGAGTTTGATGCCTTACAACGAAACAGAACCTGGATCTTGGTTCCTCACAACGGTACACAGCAACTTATTGACTGTAAATGGGTATTCAAAACCAAGTTTAAAGCCGATGGTTCTATCCTAAAACACAAAGCTCGATTGGTTGCAAAAGGTTTCCAACAAACTGCCGGAGTTGATTACGGTGAAACATTCAGTCCGGTGATCAAACCAACCACCATCCGTGTTGTATTGACGATTGCTGTCACATTTCAGTGGGAAATACGACAGCTTGACGTGAATAACGCATTCCTTAATGGCTTTCTTCAAGAAGACGTCTATATGAGACAACCCGAAGGCTTCCTTGATCAACGACGACCTAACCATGTGTGTAAGTTGGTTAAAGCCATTTATGGCTTAAGACAGGCACCTAGAGCCTGGTTTGATCGCCTACGGGTCACCTTACTGCAATGGGGTTTTAAAAATGCAAAGAGTGATGTCTCTTTATTCTTACTTCACAAAGACAACCTCACTGTGTTTGTCTTGATCTACGTCGACGATATTATTATCACTGGTAATAATACTGCCTACCTCAAATCCTTTATACAAAGGCTGAATGCACTTTTTTCCCTCAAGGATTTAGGACCTCTATATTATTTCCTTGGACTGGAAATCTACAGAGATAGCTCAGGCATGTATGTGAATCAAGGTAAATATATTCTTGACTTGTTAAAGAAATTTAATATGCTGGATTGTGCTCCC
>JANITW010000005.1:10597309-10608833 GCA_027564335.1 Erythroxylum williamsii | reverse complement strand
AAATATATTTAAAATTAAAAGTGTTTTTATTTTTATGTTGTCAAACAATACAAAGCTCTTTTAATTTTTTTTAAAAATAATAGTCAAAGAGTCAACTGACTTCTTAGAAAAAATTTACAAAAAAAAGCTCTAATAACAAAACTCTACTAGTATAAACCTAAACAAACATAGACTAAGTCGGTATAATTGTTTGTGACCTTAATAGCTAATGTATTGTCCATAATTACCAGGGTCTAATTGTGATTAATAAACTGCTATTCATTTCGATAATTGTTATATTATAATTGCAAGTTTAATTATAAATTGCAATTTAAAACCCTGAAAGAGTGATTTTGACTTAACTGACACTTTCCAATAATACGACTTTGATATAGTTTAGGAAACTAGTATTAGTTTGATGCCACATGCATATTATTTTTAAACACTATTGTGATAAGGATTGATTAAGTTATAATTTTTTTATTAGGCCTATGATTACTTGAATTAATTAGTAGGAATAGATTAAAGTAGGATATATAGGTGGTGGAGAATGAGACGGCCTTAATGACTATGATAATATGTTTATAAACAGGTGGTGGATACAATGTCAAAAATCTGTCCGGTGTTGACAGTAGGGCCAACGGTTCCATCAATGTACTTGGACAATCGTATTGAAAATGATATCGAGTATAATATAGATCTCTTTACATTGGATGCATCCATTTCAATGGATTGGCTTAGCACTAAACCACCCAATTCAGTGGTGTATGTGGCATTTGGTAGCATGGCTGATTTGAGCCAGAAGCAAATGGAAGAAATTGCCTGGGGTTTGAAGAACACCGGCTTCTACTTCTTATGGGTGATCAAGGCGTCTGAACAAGAAAAGTTCCCTAAAACCGAGGTAGAGAAGTTGACTGACATGGGCTTGGTGGTGACTTGGAGCCCTCAAGTGAAAGCACTAGCTACTGGAACTGTGGGATGTTTTCTGACACACTCTGGTTGGAACTCCACTATCGAGGCACTGAGCTTGGCCGTGCCAATGGTGGCAATGCCACAATGGACCGACCAGCCACCAAATGCCAAGCTTGTGGAGGATGTTTGGAAGGCAGGAGTCAGAGTGAAAGCTGATGAGAAGGGAATTGTGACAAGAGATGAAATTGAGAGTTGTGTAAGGGAAGTGATGGAGACTGAGAGAGGTAAAGAGATGAAGAAGAATGTTGAGAAGTGGAGACAGTTGGCTATAGAGGCTGTTAGTGAAGGTGGGAGTTCTGACAAGAACGTTGATGAATTTATTTCTAACCTGGTAAGCTCCAAGTAGGCCATTATTGGGCTGATTTCCATGTTCTGACTTTCTGTGATATTAAGGTTGTAATATTATAAACGCTATACAGACACCAATGGGATAAAAAGTGTTTTTCTTTTCCAATAAATGATACATTGTGGCTGGCTGTTTATGTTTCCGTAAACGAAAAGGATTTATGTCAGGTCTGTGTGATTAACTGATTATGCTTAGCTTAGTGACGGGTGAAAAATAACGCGGAGCCTCAAACTAGTAATGGTGTTATACTTAAATTAAAAATTACATTTTCTATTTTAGTATGTTCGCTATAATTATCATCAACACCAGGTTGAAATCTTGCAAAAGATATATGATCTAGAAATATCTGATAATATGCAATCTTACTCGTATCTAATAGGGAGACTGTTTTTGATAGACCTATATACATTGTTTCATAAAAATACTAAAAAATTACAAATTAATGTACATACATATGCCAAAGAAAATAATAAAATAAAATAACTAAATAAATAAGTCAAACAATGTAATAAAATAACTAAATACATAAATACAAATAAATAATAAAAAGAAACAATAGTGACATTAATAATGCAACTAGGCAAGACAATGCGAATATAACATCTATACAAAATATTTTAAAGATTAAACATAAATGGTAAGATAATAATACATACCAAAAAATACTCATACAAGAGTAAACTTCAACTAGGTCAAAAGAAAATGAGACCTGTATATGAGTAACTCTGACCAAGCCTATCGACACATTAATTACGCTAAATAAAAAATTAACTAGGAGGTAAATATTATGCAATAAAATCACAGTACCTGGATTCATATGACCTATAAAACTATGAATACTCTCTTTAAGAAATATCTTTTACCTGAATCCTAGTACGTCAAAGTTTTCTATTGTAAGCTAAGTCTTCGGTAAGATCAAACCGTGCCGTATGATTTTTAATCACTTCCCCTAGTTCTTTTTAGGTCTTCATTTTTTCTTGTACAATCTCTAAGTATTATTTTCTCACATCGTCTCACTAAAGTGTCAGGGTATCTTCTTTTAACATTTCCAAACCACCTAAGTCTTGTCTAGTATCTTCATTATAATATAACTTTAATTTTAATATCTTATAATATTTAAATTTAATTTTAATGTCTTTAAATTATTGAAAATAAGCCCTTAATAAATAAAAATTTTAACAAAGTTGAATTTTTGTTAATTAATTAAGTAATACGCACTAATATCTTACACAAATAGTAAATTTCCATAACATATTTTAAAATTAAAATTATGCATATTTTATAATCAAAATTATTTTAGGAAGATGTTGCTTATGAAGAGGAATGAACACCACTACCCCTCCTTCACTGTGGCTTCCTCCTCCTCCTGATTTTATTGGTTGCAATTTTTGCATTAAAGATGTTGATACATGTTTACTTTAGGTTTAAGCAGTGTTTTGAAACTCGAACCGGAGGCCTTATTGGTCACCAATTTAATCGGTTCAATCGGTTCAACCACCAATTGAATCGGTACGACGTCATAATTATGCAATAATTATATTTAATTATATATAATATTAATAATATTAAAAAATACAAAAATATACCAAAAAACAAAAAAATAAAAATTTTATTGAACCAGTCGGCCGACCGATCAATTGACTGGTTTTGACCAGTTCTCACTGGTTCAATTGAGAATCGGTTTTTAAGGGTAAACCGGACCGGATAGCCGACCGGTCACGGGTCACGGGTCATGGGTCACGGGTCACTAGTCAAACCGGTCGGTTCGGTCCGATTTTCAAAACAGAGGGTTTAGGTGTAAAGATTTTGATGATTGCCTAGGACATCGCAAAGAACCACGCACAGTGTTGCAGGACGATGGTGGCATTGTCAATGAAGTATATGTTAGCTCAAGGTTTATGTTTAACAATTTTGATGATAACTATATAATATTTCACAACTTAAATTGGATTTACTTCCTTTTATAAGCAATGATATAATTTTTAAAATGAAATAAAATTAAAGAATAATTGATTCCTTCTTATAGGAACCTTCTTTATAAACTTTTCTTTTTGGAAATGATTCCATGACATCTGGAAAGATCTTACTAATTCGAATAATTTACTCCGGAAGCCTTTATATAATGTCTAAATATCGAAGATTTCAGTAGAGATAATATCAAAGATTAAGTAACGACTAGTTGAAGAAATTGTCTCTTTAAGGAAGAGCTACTGTATTTGCAAAATACACAAGACACATACACGAGACTTGCAAAATATCTTAGAGCTTTATTATTTCTTGAAAGCTATATCAAACTATTTGTGTTTTAGAAAGTGATATTACTCTATTAAAAGGGACTGTTAAATTCTTTATACATTTTTTATTGAGAGCTTATACAAAATACTACTACTATAGAAGGTTGAAGAATCTTGAAAATATATACTTGTGAGCTTTAAGAGGCTCGTTAAATTACTACTTGGCTTTTATAATGAAAAACTCAAGTTGGATATTTAGGGATTGGACGTAGGCTTCGTTATAAGCCAAACCAATATAAATCTACTATGTCATTTTCTCTCTTTCTTATTTTTAAATTTCCACATTATAAGTTTGTATTTATAGGAGGCTCCTTCAGTTTTACAATAGATTGCTTTTGTTTTTATATCGCAAGAGGATTCTTTCAAAAGTCAGTAGGCTCCTATCGATTAACATGCTTCTTTCTTTTTAAGCTCTAGGAGGCTCCTTTTGAGCAAACAGGCTCTTATCATTTTGAGGGTTAGTAGGCTCCTTTCGATTAATTGGTTCCTTTCTAGTTGAGCATTAAAAGGCTCATTTCTATTTCAATATCAGCAGGATCCTTTCGAAAGTTTATTGGACTCTTCTATTTATAAATTTATTTTGCTTAGCAGGATCTTATCAATTTGAAAGTATCTTGAAAATTTTTACAGACAATTCACCACCTCTTCTGTATATGTGGTGCAACTTTTCTTGGTATGTTGTTGGTTGAAAAAGATTGTCTTAAGTGGCTACTACATTTTCTATTTGGTCTCTTTGTCGTTGATTAGGCAACTTTATGCAACTGGTTTTTCAATAGGAGGTTCACACAATTTAGGTTGTGTATGTGGATTGCACGTTTTTTAACCGTGAGTGGTTAATGAGTTTAGTTTGCAGCTGTGATTTTATCGTGGTAAGTCCGTTAATCAATTGTGTATTTTCTTGATTTCTTCAATGTCAACTTTCTTTTGTGTGTGTTCTATTTATGGTGCCTTTTTATTTTGATAAAGAGTGATTTGAGTGACTGCCTTTGATGATTCACGGTTGAAAGTGAGGTGCAAACATCCCAGCAACCGACTACAACAATTTACTTGATGAACAACTTTTAGATCTACCTTAGAAACAACTAAATATATTAAGAAGTTGTTCCTTTTTATCTAAAATGTATTCGCTTTTGTTCTTTGTTATTTTAGTCACTTGAGTTATTTCATTATTATCTTTTTTTATTTAAAATTATTGAAAGAAATCCTCTTTTTATGTTAATACGAGTTGGTCGCATTATTGGGTATAAAATTGTTTAACGGGTTGTGAGGATGAGGGGTAGTGTCAAGGGTTAAATGATGGCAGCTCAGTAAAGCACTTATAAAACTATTATTGTTAGTGAAAGTTTTTAAGCTAAGCGAGGGCCCCGTGAACGTATGTAAAGTGTATCAAATTCTGTTAACAAATTTTTGATTTATGTTTGTGCATTTAATTCTCTGTTTTAATTGTGTTAGATTTTGCGAAACTACTACATCCCTTCGGAAACTTTCAAATGGAAAACAAAAAAGCTATCTTAAACTTGATGTTGTGAGTAATTGGTGTTGGACATAATGTTTTTAATCTAAACATATCATGATTATATCTATATTACTTGCAATTATAGTTATATCATTTGTAAACTATCATAATTGTAATTAGCAATTTAAACTTTGGTTAATAGATCATATGTCTTGACTTGGAACATTTAGTTATAATCTTAACCAAAATTAAATTGTGATTATTTCTTTAGCGAATGACCAAATTGAGATGTATATATATGGCAAGTTAAGGGCATAAAGTGAATTGACGTACCGAACACAAGTTGGGGTGAAGATGGAGGATACAGAGATGGTGGATATCAACAATGCTAGTAAACCCAAGTTCTAGTAGTTCCATACCCTGGACAAGGCTAAATACATTTATCTAGATAGATTAATAGCACTGTAAATCAAACTTGAATCCATGATGTATGAATTTCTTGAAAAAATGATTTATTCCCTCTCTTCTTGTTTCCTTAAGTGCTAGTTTTCCGATGGTTAGAAACTTTTGTAATATTTCAGTTAACTTAATCCGAAACTACTTCTGTAATATTTTAAAGGGAGAGGGAAAGGGCTTAGGCTTAGGCCCATTTGATTCTTATGGCTTATAGACCCATTAACCATCATACTGGTTCCTTAATTAGAATCAATCTAATATATTACATGGGCCACCTTTAATTAATCTAACAATCTCCCACTTAGCCCATGTGACGATTTGGTGATTCAACATTAAAATTTTAAGTGCACATCTTCGTATTGAATCTATCAAGTCATCCTTACTTGAATTAAGAAGATCGGATCATGGCGGTCACAAGTGATATAATATGATTGCTTTCATATATCACATAAGCAACTTAACTCATTATACTTTAAGTGGGTAATATTGTAGTTGTTATCACACAAAAATAATACTTGTATACATTATAATGTGGATAACAAGTAAATGAGCAAAAACATGACTGTAATTGAATTCATAAGTGTCAACACAATTCGAGCAAAACAATCATATATATATATATATATATCCTTGTGTTTTACACCCTTTGAATACTTGTCATTCTTAGAAAAGAAAACGATTGTAGAGTTGTCACAATAAATTCTTAACGATTTGGCTATACTGTCGACAATGCCAAGACCTAAGATAAGGTTCCGCAACCACAATCTATGAACTGTGACCTCCAAGCATGCTACAAATTCAGCCTCTATAGTGGAGGCATCAATGAAGGATTACTTTCCACTTTTCCATGAAACTGCTCCTCCAGCTAATAGGAACATATAACCGAATGTAGATTTTTGTAAGTTTACACAACTGACATAGTCTGAATCCGAGTAATCTATCACTTCCAAATGGTTTGACTTTTTATATATGAGCATATAATCCTTTGTGCCTTGTAAATATCTCAGTACTTTCTTTGCAGCTTTCTAGTAGTCCATGTCAGGATTACTTTGATATTGACCCAACACTCCAACAATAAAACTGATATCTAGCCGAGTGCATATCTGAGCATATATTAAGCTCCCAACTACTGATGTATAAGGAATAGACTCCATTTTCTTATATTCTAAATTGTTCTTTGGACATTGTATTTGACTAAACTTGTCCCTTTTCTAAATTGGAACTATCCACACAGAGAACTTTTTCATTCTAAATCTCTCTAATATTTTCTTGGCATATTCTTTCTTAGGCAATCCTAACAATCTTTGTGATCTGTCATGGAATAGTTATATTCTTATCACATAGGATGCCTCACTCATATATTTTAATTCAAAATTATTAGAGATGAAGGCTTTTACATCATGTAACATAACAATATCATTCGCAGCAAGAAGAATATTGTCAACATATAAGACTAATATAGTGAATTTGCTTCCACTGACCTTCATATATATATACATCGATCAATAGTGTTCTCTACAAAACTGTAAGATGAAATGGTATCACTAACTTAAGATACCATTATCGGGAAGCCTGTTTCAGTCCATATATTGATTTTTTTAATTTACATACTAACTTTTCCTTTCCTATGGTTAAAAACCTTTTGGTTGATCCATGTACACTTCTTCTTCCAAGTCACCATTTAGAAAAGTGGTCTTTACATTCATTTGGTGAAGCTTTAAATCATAATGGGTCACTAGAGCCATAACAATTCTTAAGAAGTCCTTTTTTGAAACTAGAGAGAAGTTCTCTTTATAGTCAATGCCAGCCTTTTGAGTGTAATCTTTGGAACAAGTCTAGCTTTATACCTTTCAATGTTGCCTTGTGAGTCACGTTTAGTCTTAAAGACACATTTACAACCCACTTACTTTGCACCTTCTGGCAGCTTAACTAATTCTTAGACTTTGTTGTCATCTATTCATTTCAACTCTTCTTTCATAGCATTGAACCATTTTTCAGAATTGTTACATTCCATAGCTTGTTTAAATGAGACTAAATCCTTATTAGTACTCAAGTCACATTTATGTTTAGTGAATAAATTTCATAGTTACTTGAAATAGCTAGTCTTCTTTGTTGTACAGACCTTCGTAATGCTATTTCTTGTGGCATCACTCGATCATTTGTAACTTACACATCATTAGCTGGTTCTTAATTAATATGTTCAATTTGTGGAGTTGGAACATTAATTTGTTGTGCCGATATATTGCATATCCGTGATGCAACAAGAGGAACAACAATTATGAAAATAACACTTGACGGAAGAGTTTCAACTTGACTGTCTTCAATCTCCACTTTTTGTGGTTTCCCATTCCTACTGATTTGACCATTCTCAATGAATCGACTGGTACTAGACTCAACTATTCTCGTACTATGATTAGGACAATAAAATCTATATTCCTTTAACTTTTTAGGATAGTTGATGAAATAACCACTAACAGTTCTCATATTAAGCTTCTTTTCATGTGAATTGTACATCCTTACTTCTTCCGGACAACCCCAAATGTGAAGGTGTAGTAAACTAGGTTTCCTTCTTGTCTATAGTTTATAAGGTGTCTTAGGATCTGTCTTACTAGGAATCCTATTAAGCAGATACGCAGCGGTCTTTAATGTATATGTTAGGATATATATTATATATCTAAGTAATTAGTTTATGCATTCTTTATTAATTGGACATATAAGATATTAATTAGAATGAGATTTAAAAAGAAGTGGTTGTTACACCTATAGCGGTGAAAGAATTCTACACAAAATTGAAGTATATTCTTTAACAAATTTATGGTATATCACATTGGTGATTGAGATATGTACTGCTGAAATTTTGTGGATAGGAGGTAAGGGGAATTTGTTTTGCGTGTTGGTTAATTGCTCTTGCTGGTGAGTATCATGTATGTCTTCATCTATAGCAGAAGTGAATCTTACATTCGGGGTTTACATACATCATAATTTAATGCAGTGGGCGTTAATTGAAGATTGAAAAAAAGCACAGTTGAAGTGGTGTAGCATAGGTGGATTTAGTGTGGGTTAATAAAAAGTGTAATGGGAGTTAATTGAATTCTGGAAAAGATATATCCAAAGTCGTGCATGTGTTCCATATTGAGATATACCGTGGGTTAACTTCAAAATTCCAAGAGTTATTCTTCTAGGCGTTTGTCTTGTATGGATGATTGCGTGAATTTCTAGGTGTTGGTCTAGCATGGGTGACTGCGAGAATTTCCAGGTGTTAGTCTCATTGTGTAGGTGAATGCATGCTATTATGTGGTGTTGGTCTTATTACATGGGTCACTAAAGTTGTTCATGTTTTTCAGAAAATACATAAGTGTTTTGATGAGGTTTTTCTGGTGAATATTCACGGTGAATGGAAGAGCAAAAACTGTTATTGATTAATTCATGACCCAACTCCTGCACTTGAATAATGGCTGACTTGGTGAAGCTCTTGCTTGGTGTTTCTACGTGATTATTCAGCTTCTCTTGATTTTGGGATTGTGTAGGAAATTATTTCTTGTCTTTTTGTCTAGTATTTACTTGATTGATTTATTTACTGTTCTTGTTTCAAAAGAGTGTTGAGTAAAATCCTCTATCGAGATTATTACGAGGTGGTCGTACTATTGGGTATAAAATTCTTTCACAGGTACTGAGGTTGAGAAATAGTGTCAAACATTGAGCGGTGTCGGCTTAGTAAAGCCTTGGGTAAATCTATTATACTTCGATAAAAGTGATTAAACTAGGTGAGGGCCCCGCAGATATAAGCAAAGTGTGTCAAACTGCGTTACCAAATTTTTGGTACTTTTTATTATTTCACCTTTGATTGCTTTTATTTTTGTTTGTGCTAGAGATGTCCACGATAAAATTAGAAAGTTTGCGAAACTACTACCCCTTTCAGTTTTTTAGCATGTATCCACTATGATAAAGGTACAATACTATAACTTAACATAATCCCAACTATATCCATAAGAGTATGACTTTGCCTTCAGCTACACCATTTTGTTGCAGCGTATCTGGCATTATGTATTGCACACATATGCCTCGACTTTTAAGAAACTTTACAAATAGGCCTAGACATTGTCCACTTTCATCAAATTTTCCATAATATTCACCATCTTTATTAGACCTCACTATCTTTACTTTTTTATCTAACTGCCTTTTTACCTCATTAACGAACACCTTCAGGATGTCCACAGACTGAGACTTTTGATGTATAAGATAAATATAACCATATCATGAGAAGTTATTAATAAAAGTAATGAAATATTTTTTGCCGCCTCAAGAAAGAATGTCGAAAGGACCACGATGTCATTGTGTATTAATTTAAATAATTCACTACTTCTTGTGGTTGGATACTTTGATATATATTTGGTTTGCTTACCTTTAATGCAATCCACACATATATCCCAGTCAGCAAAATCCAATTGAGGTAAGATTTCATTTTTCACTAATCTCTGTACCTTTTTCTTAGATATATGACCTAATCTTTTATGCCACAAAAAAGCATAACATTCCTTATGTACACTATGTTTATTTCCTATAATATGGTCAATATGTAACACAGATTCAACAAAATCAACATCAAGATTGAAATCCTACATCACAATAGTACCAGAACCATAATAATACTTGTGTTTATACAATGAGAAAACATTGTTTCCAATCTTAAATTGAAATCCTACATCATCCAAATTTTCAACAGAAACTAAATTCCTGACACATTCATTATGTTCCCCATATATAAGAACTTTTTAGTTCCATTTATGGTTTGGATTGAAAGGAATTCTTGTAAAACATGTAACACATGAGTAGTTGCACCATAATCTAACCACTAGGTATTATTAGGCACTTTAATAAGGTTTGATTCAAAACATACTGAAACATAGTGTGTACCTTTCTTTTCGAATCAAGCCTTTCATTTCAGACAATCCTTCTTAAAGTGACCGGTTTTTTTTTACATAAATGACACTTCTTGTCTTTATGGACTCAACCCTCATTAACCTTGCTGAGAGCCTTATCTTTATCTTTACCTTTCTTTCCTGGTTTGTTCTTGCTTCTACGAAATGTGAGATGAACGAAGTGCTCCTTCATTTTCTTCAATCTCCTTCCTCCTCAACCAACATAGCCTTAATCTCTTGAAGGTTCTATTTTTCTTTAATGGTGTTATAATTCACTTGGAATTGGCCAAATTCTAGAGGAAGTGAGTTGATAATAGACTGTACTAGAAAGGACGCACTCACATCCATTCCCATGGGTTTCAGCTTGGCAGCTAGGTTTGACATATGAGTTATATGATCGTAAATGGGCTGTGAATAGTCAAACTTCTTGATCATTAGCTTACTCATTAAAGTCCCTACTATGAACTTGTTAGCTATATCAGATTGTGAGTATTCCTTAAGTTTCAACATGAACTCCTTTGCATTATCCATCTTAGGCATTGATGGCTTCACATTTTCTGTGATTGTCATTCGCATCAAGTTTAAACTTAGCCTATTAGACTGTTCTAAGCCTCATAAAAGGACTTATCAGCTTCTGTACTGGTCTCAATTATGGCTGCGGGTCTTACATCTGAAACTATAGCTAGGTCTAAGTCCATGACACCTAGTTGGAATCGGAGTTGTTCGAACCAATCTGCATAGTGAAGACCATTGAACTTGATCAACCCATTTCCAAGGTGAACAAATTAGTAGATGCTGCAAATACAACATATAGCTCACACATTAATGCTTCAAGTAAACCTAAATGGATTCAAACTATCTAAGAACTTTGATTATGCATTTAAAAATTCGGGCAATATTTAAACATATATCTGTAACCTATAATGATGCAAATAAAATGCACTATAATAGACAATCAATCATAATATAGTCAACATGTATGTTATCTTTGGATATACAACCATCTTAACTAAATATGTTGATAATGTTGGACCCCGAACTTTAATTGGACGTCAGAATTATTAAATGAGGAATTAGTGATGTTAAATGTTTATTTGGGTAA
>JANITW010000005.1:10581487-10597209 GCA_027564335.1 Erythroxylum williamsii | reverse complement strand
GGTCAATAATTTAATTACTTAATAATCAAGGTTTCATAATATAACCTAAATTAAAATCCATAAAGTTAGGCCAAAAATCATTCAATAACCCAATCTGATCCTCTGATGGCCCAAAGGTCCAAAAAATAGCCTAAACACAAGTCTGGAAAATGTTTGAATTTATGGGAAGTTAAGAACAAAATCAAATGTTTGAGTTTTGTTTCTTTTCAATAATTGCAAGCACAAGTATTAATGATTGTATCATTTCCAATCTCTAAAAATCTCTAAAACCACTGTATTCAACCATGAAACGTTAATGTTTCAGTCAGATTCGAGTTTTCGTTTGTCCATTTCAAGTAGAAACATCCAACAACATAAAATAAAACACAAGAAAAGTGATGCAACCACCGTTAACACCGAATAACAATTTCAAAATAGGCAAGTAACTAAAGGTCATAACCTTGCTCTGATACTAATTGAATACATTTATTAGGATCTATTAATAGCACTGTAAATCAAACCTGAATCCATGATGTTTGAAGTTCTTGAAAAAACGATTTATTCCCTCTCTTATTGTTTCCTTAAGTGTTGGTTTTCTGATGGTTAGAAACTTTTTGTAATATTTTAGTTAACTTAATCTGAAACTATTTCTGCAATAGTTTAAAGGGAGAGAGAAAGAGCTTAGACATAGGGCCATTTGATTCTTATGGCTTGTAGACCCATTAATCACTGGGTTCCTTAATTAAAATCAATCCATTATATATTACATGGGCTACTTTTAATTAATCTAACAAAGGACACATAAACCCAATACTCCAATTCTCAAAGCGGTTGGTCTCTAAAAGAATTAAAGTTACTCTCATCACATCCATTTTCATTGCCAAGTCTATGGAGTTAGGCTTATCCATTGGTCTTATGTAGCTTGATGTGTTCTTCAATGGCCATGACCATGGTGGGTTCGTGGCAAAAGTTGGTCCTATCGATGCCATTCTTGCTTGGCTAAAGATGGCGTCTTTCAAAAGCTTAACCGAGCTTGTCGCAAGATACCAGAAGAAACCAAACTCGTCTATTGATTGCATTATATATGAGCCTTTCATGCCTTGGCTCTTAGACGTGGCCAAAAGTTTTAGTCTAGTGGATGCTTCATTTTTCACTCAACCATGTATGGTTGATTACATTTATATAACATTCATCAGAGTATATTATCCTTGCCAGTCACTACAACTCTGGTATCTATTCTAGGGTTACCTTTGCTTGAGCCTCGAGACATGCCATCATTCGTTGGAGTGCCAGGATCCTATCCTACTTACTTTGAGATGTTATTGAATTAGTTTTGTAACATAGATAGAGCTGATTATGTTCTTATCGACATGTTCCATGAATTAGAGCCCGAGGTAGGCTATAATTAACCTTACTTTCTGTTATTTTATTTGTTATTTGGTTTCTAATCAAACTTTTGTCGTGGCAGGTAGTAGATATCATGTCAAAATCTTGTCCAATATTGACAATAGGACCAATAATTCCATCTAGGTACTTGGACAAACCTTTATCAGATGATGAGGACTACAGTCTTGATCTGTATACTATAAACAAATCCATTTCAATTCATTGCACCAATACTATATCTGCAAGGTCAGTGATCTATGTAGACTTTAGTAGCATTTCTAGTCTAAGAGATAGGCAGATGAAGGAGCTTGCCTGCGGCTTAAGGAGAAGTAAGTTTCATTTTTTGTGGTTATTAGGACTTCTGAACAAGCAAAGATTCCTGAGAAGTTCGTCGAGGACTTAGGTGACAAGGGCTTGGTGGTAAACTAGTGTCCTCAGGTGCAAATTCTGGCAAACGAGGTAGTGGGACGTTTCTTAACTCACTATTGTTGGAACTCAACAATTGAGGTATTGAGCTTAGGTGTGCCAATGGTGGCAATGTCATTTTGGACAGACCATCCCACCAACGCCAAACTTGTAGAGGATGTTTGCAAGGTGGGAATCAGAATTAAGGTGGAAGAAAATGGAATCACAACAAGGAAAGAGCTAGAGTCGTGTTTAAGGGAGGTAATGGAGAGAGAGAAAAGGAAAGAGATTAGGAGCAATGCTAAGAAATGGAAAAAGTTGGCTATGGCTACTGTTAGTGAATAACAGAAAATTAATAAGTTGGAGGTTCAAACTTAATCTTTCTATTGACAAGAATGCTAAACAAATACAATATACAATGGCATTAATCTAGCTAATCACAATCCTATATTCCAGTTGTTCTAACCACTCTTATGGTAACAAACTAATGCTAGAAATCTACCTACTAATAACAACTGTACAATCTGATCATTATAACACAATAATTCTTGTAGGAAAGTCAATGACCATAGGCTATAATCAAGGTCCTATGATTGTTGATTTGATATCACTAACACTCCCCTCAAGCAAGGGGGAGTAGTCAAATAACTCGCAGCTTGCTCTTTAATGCTAAAAAACATGGAGTGGACAACGGTTTGCTGAAAATATCCACAATTTGATCAGTAGTACAGATATACTTCACTGTAAGCTTGGCTTGGCTACATTTTTCCCTAACGAAAAGTTAATCATATTTGATATGCTTGGTTTTGGCCTTGAAAATAGGTCTAAAAAGTGCAGCTCCAAGATTGTCTTATTAAACTACCACTGGTCACTGAACAGAATGACCAATTTCAGCGAGCGAAGATTGCAACCATAGGATTTTAGTAGCAGCATTGGTGACATAACGATACTCTACTTCTGTAGAAGATCGAGCCACTGTTTGTTGTTTTTTTAGAGCTCCAAGAGATTAAGTTCTGTCCTAGATAGGCTGCAAAACCATTAGTAGATCGTCGATCTGCCTTATCTCTATCCTAATCGGCATCTATAAAAACCTACAAATTTGTTGTAGAATTAGGGATAAGTAGGATGCTTAGCTAAGTGTGTCCTTTAGATATCTTAGGACAAACTTACACATCTGCCAATGTATGTCAGTAGCAGTAGACATATATTGGCTCAGTTTGTTAACAACATAAGCTAAGTCTAGGTAGGTCAGATAGGTATATTATAAAGCTCCAATACCCCTCCTGTAAGTGTATGGATCGGAAAGTGGCTCCCTTTTAGATTTGTCAAATTGATGAGTAACACAGATAGGAGTTTGTACTGACTTGGCACCATCTATATGAGTAACCTTCAAAAGGTCAGTGAGATACTTGGTTTGACTAAGCAACAAGCCATCACGCCTATGTTGAACTTCAATACCCTAAAATTATGTAAGATCGCCTATGTCCTTGAGCTCAAATTCTGTAGACAAACAATTGACCGTTTGCTAAATGAGAAAGTGATGCTACCTATCAAAACAATATCATCCACATAGAGTTATAGATAGAGTATTTGAGAATTTTTCTTCAAGATGAATAAAGATGCATCTGTTTGTGAATCCTTAAAACTAATGCACAACAAAAAAGAACTAAGCTTGTTACACTAGGCTCCTGGCGCTTGCTTGAGCCTATAGAGAGACCTTCGTAGCTTGTAAACATGATCTGGACATCTAAAATTAACAAACCCCTAAGGTTGAGTCATGTAAACCTCCTCTTCTAAATAACCATTGAGGAAGGTATTTGAAATATCCAACTGCTGCATATGTGACTGATTGAAAACTGCTAATGCGAGAAGTAATCTGATTGTTGTGGATTTGATGACTACTGACAATTGTGGTGGAATAATCTACCCCCTCTTGCTGAGTATAACCTTTGGCAATTAATCTGACCTTCAATCTTTCAACATTGCCATCTATGTGACATTTAATCTTATAAACCCACTTATTGCCCACTATGTTAACATTAGCAAGTTTGGGCATAAGATCCCATTTGCTATGTTTGAGAAGAGCTGTAATCTTATTGTTCATAGCTTTCCTCCATTTGCTATGCTTAGATGCCTGTGAATAAGTTCTACGTTCGAAAATAAAAGAGCACGATGAAGGTGAGGTGATTGCTGCTGCATATAGAAATTTCTTCCTAGGATTAGGTCGTAGAGTCATTGGATGCTGAGTTTGTCTAGTAGGGGTGGATCAAATTCCTGCGATTGTGATGCCGAAAGTGATGACACAGAGGCTGGTGCAACAAGAGATAATGTTAAGTCTGGGGCACTGACTATTGGTACAGGTGCTAATGGAGGAGATGTTATCTCCTGTATTCCGACTTGAGAAACAGACGAAGGTGATAATTGCACAAAAAGGATAGGAGAGCTCATAGGTAAAGTGAACCATGGTGAAAAATCAGTGCCTGCGACTAGTGGCATTCCCAAGATAAAAGTACTTGGAAAGTGATGCATCGTGATACAGAAATCTTGTCCCATCCAACCTATAATGCCTTCAAATGTAGGATCAATTAGTCTAAGGATCAAAGCAGATTATGCTTGCATGATCAGTAACATTGCCAAGATAAACACAAGGTGTGTTTCTGAGAGAGAACTTGTTAGTATTGTAGGATCTGAGAAGGGGATAGGCTATGCATCCAAAAACCCAGAGAGCAGTGTAATCTGGTGGTTGAGCAGACAACTTTTCATAAGGAGAAAGATTTGCAATCATAGGAGATAGGAGATGATTCACAATATGAACTGAAACTGTAAAAGCATAGCTTCAGAACCACAATGGAACCTTAGAATGAGCCAACATTAATAATCCTGTTTTAACAATATGCCTTATCTTTCTTTCCACTACCCTATTTTACTTATGAGTGTGAGTTCAAACAATTCTATGAACAATTCCTAATTTTTTCATAAATGTATTGACATTTCATAATTCCCCTCCCTAGTTAGATTGAAAAGCCTTAATTTTGGTGGTGAACTGTCTTTCTATCATTGCAACAAACTGTAAAATTATAGAATACACATCACTTTTGTCTTTAAGAGGATAAAGCCAAGTAAATTGGGAGAATTCATCAACCCAAATCAAGAAGTATTTTTCTCCAAAAATAGAGTTTATAGGGGCAGGACCCCATACATCATCGTAAACTAAATCAAATTTGTTGGAAGTAACAGTGCCAATTGGTGACAAATGAGTTATGCTCAATTTCCTAAGATAACAGGGCTCACAAGTGTCGACCAGTGTGTGTTTTATTGAACAAGGTAAATTAAAATTATTGATAATCCTTGAAACAATGTCCAAGTCTTGCATGCCAGTCCTATAGGCTGAGTTTTTTTACAACAAAAGCTTGAGGTTTCATCTACAAGTGTTGTACTTGTGCTCCTGAGAACTTGTATACACCATCTTTAGCAGGACCCTTTAGTAAAATTCTCCTTGTGATTTGATATTTCATAATAAAATATGAATTATAGAACTTAAAGTAGCACTGATTATCTCTAGCAATCTTATTCATAGACACCAATTGTTTTTGTAGGGAAGGAACATGTAGAATCTTGGTCAACAACAACGGTTTATGGTTTATGAAAAGAGAAGACTGACCTATGTGCTTAATAGGTATACCTGATCCATTGCCAATAATAACATTGTCTGCACCCTTTTATTTTTGTCATATGGTGATGGTTGCTGAATCTGGAAACCAGTCACTACTTTTGGCAGGAGAGTTGCAAATAGCAACATTTGCTATAGGAGAATCATTTATTTTGTCAAATCTTTTTCTACAGGTATTGGCTTGAAGATTGTTCATATTGCAAATCTCAAAAGGAGTATTAAACCCCTTCTTGCCAGATTTGTTAGCATTTCCCTTGTTGTTGTTATTGTTCTCATAGTTATTGTTCATATAGTTGTTGTCATTGTTGTTGTTTCTGGATTGAGAGGGGTCATAGCATGACATGTTTACAACAACAGAAATTAGTTTTCTGGAGCTCTATAATAAAATCTCATGAGAGATCAACATTCCAGATAGTTCAGAGACGCTTACCTTGTCCTTTCTTGAGGAAATGCCAGTAAGAATAGGATGATAATCCCCTCGTAATAACCTGAAGATGTTAGCATTGAATTAAGCAGTCCTAATTGACATTCCAGCCTATGCAAGTTGATCTTTGATGTTTTTAGCCTCTTTAAGAAACTAGCTCCATAGGTTTGTCTGCTGATTTCAAGTTCTGTAGTTCCATGTGGAGCTGGACTTGTTTAACACTTGATTGAGTACCAATTGCATCTTTGAAGTCTTCCCATACTTCGAATGCTAACTCTTGATCAATTACATAAGGAAAAACTTCCTTTGTAAGAGAAGATAATATCCAACTAACAAGCAGCTATTCTTGATAAACCCAATTTTGGAATTCAGGATTAGGGAAAATGACTTTTGTTTCCGGATCACATATGGTTGTTGTAGGTGTAGGTGTTCCGTCGATATGAGAGGTTATATTGTATCCTTTCAAAATTGGATTGAATTGAGTTCTCCAAATTAAGAAGTTGGTAGGCATTAGTTTTATGGAAAACGTAAATTCTGCATGACGTAAGGTTTAAGGATTTGTTGGAATGAGTAAGGAAGGAGAAAGAGAATATGATGGTATGTTTAAGGTTTGAGTTTTGGAAGACATAACCGATTCTCGCTCTGATACCATAATCAAAAATGAATAAGTTGGAGCTTCAAGCTTAATCTTTCTATTGATAAGAATGCTAAATAAATACAATATACAATGGCTTTAATCTAGCTAATCACAATCCTATACTTAAGTTATTCCGACCACACTTATGGTAACAAACTAATGATAGAAATCCGCTTACTAATAACAGCTGTACAATATGACCATAATGACATAATAATTCTTGTAGGAAAGTCAATAAACATAGGCTATGATCAAGGTCCTGTGATCACTGATATGATATCATTAATAATGAAAGAGGGTCTTCTGATAAGAAAGCTAGTGAATTTGGAACTCAATTATTTGTAAAGTACAAGAACTAGATTCAAGACTGTAGCACTAAATTATGGATTCTCAATTCCATTTTGCCAATCCATTTATTTAGCATCCAATGAATTCAATTAAGACTCTTATTAAGTTATCATAGAAATTACTAAGTTTTAAGTTTAAATTTTGATTAAAAAAAAGTTCTAAGTTATGTTTTAAGCCACAATAGTTCTTATAGAAATTATAAAATTATTATTTCTCAAAAACTTTTACAAATAACTATGTTAAATAGAATGTGTATTTGGATGGTAGATGTAAAGTCAAATGCCCCGATATGAAAAGAATGATTAACCACCATTCTTTATGAAGGTGACGTATAACCACTTTTTTATGAGCTATGGACGTGAAGGGCTAAGCAAAATGCAATAATTGCAACTCTATTATCTTCCAAATATTAAGTTAAAGCATTTAATCGCGTCTCCTAGATTAGACGGTGCTTTGAATCATAGAAACTACATTATAAAAATTAATTTAACAAAGGAAAATTAGGTGGCTAAAAGTTAAATTTTGCTCATTAAAGCATCTTAATCATGTTTCATTGTCTTGTGCTTAAAGGTTTGCAATGTTAGGAGCAGACTACTTGTTCCATTACCCTGTGCCCACTTTATTCTATGAGCATCCATCCATTCGATAAATAAAACAGATAAATTAGATGGATGGATGTTCATGGAATAGGGTAAGCACAGAGAAACAAGAACATATGATTTGAACCCTGTAATTTCAAAATCCATCAAATCAAGATTAATTTCAATAACTACAAGTATGATTTCATAGTTAACTCCATTATCCACGAAAGTATTAATCCACGACTATTTGCCAAACTTTTTCTAAATAAATCTTTAGTTTTTATTAATAATTATGAACACTAACTTTTTTTTGGAAATTATAGGTATAACGAATACATACACCATAAAGTTTTTCATTATAGGTAAGCATAAACTTGGGAAATCCCATCCTATAAGACTAAAGGAGCTTGGTAGATGAAAGGGAAAGCAAGAGGGACCTATGTGTATAATTTGAAGCATGGTTCCATGCATTTTTAGAACTCCAAAGGTAAAAAGAGTTTGTGCATGGGGTATGCATCGGATAAGGAACCGATTATCTTCATACAGAATTGTTTTGTTTTAAGAAGATATAGTCCATCAGTTAGGCACATATTTAGGCCTCAATTTTCTTCAACTACATTTAGAGAAACAATTATTTTTATGGTCATTTATGACGAATGCAAAGTAAAGAATGAAGCTTTATAAAAACATAAAAGTCATTGTTAAAAAGATGTTTAGGTATTTTTTATAACATGACAATTTCTAAATTCTTGAAGGTATATAACAATTTATAAATTATATTTGAAATTAATTAAAAAATTATTAGTTGGAATTGAATTTCGGACCACATTGTAAATAATATGTGTTAGTCTTCAAATGAAACGTAAGGAGAGTGACTTGCTAATACTAACTTTTTATTCTATTTAAAAATTAATAAATTAATTATCTATTTAATGAGTGATTATGATAAATTTATATATGACAATTCAAAGTAATCATAACAGAGAGTAGGGAAAGAGAGATAAGATTGATTATAATAATTAAGCTAAATAACCTCTGACATATGTTCATTTTCTAAGTTTCACTTAAAATTTTACTATATATCATCTTCTTTTAATGAGTGAAAAAGAAACATTTTGTATAACATCTTCTTTATGAAAGGTGAAATGCATATTTATAAATATCTTACTTTGTCACAAATAAAAAAGAACAATTTATGAATTTTATCTAAGGTTAAGAGGAACCCTTACAAAGTGCACTTCAAATAATTTCCTCAATTGAAAAATTGTACAACTATACAACTTAGAAATTTTCTCTTTTTTGCTAATATGAATGAAATAACGTCCACTATAATTTACACATATGTACTTAAATGCATTATCTAGTATGTCAAGGCTTTAGTAACTCTTTATTATGCCAAATTTTCTTCAAAAAGTTATTTTTTTAGTCTATATATACTCGAAATTAACTCAAGTGGTTATTAGACACTCAAACTAATTGTTATAAGATTAATTTTTAGGCATATTGTGTAGCATCCCACTCTTATAAGACATATCTCTAAACATACTAATGGTATTCGAGAACATACTCTACGAGGGTGACATACTAAAACAGTCAAACAATTGAAGCTCATTACAAAATTTTCTGAAATCACACGCATATTTAAGAAATCAATAAATAAATTGGGCCGACTTTATTCATAAACATTTTCATTCACGAGTGTTACTACACTCATTAATCAATCTCATTTACAAACATTTCCAATTTGGAAAGTCGTTACAAAATAGAATTGTTCAAATACATATGATACAATAATTGTGGAGTACACAATTTGATACAAAATTAAAGAAATACAAATGCAGATGCGAGCTATCTGATCCTGACCTCTATCTCTTACTCAAATGCAATAGCTTGACTCCAATTTGTCTAAGTGGAGATTTTCTCTAAGCCTGAAAAATAATGTTGCAATTTTGGTGAGTTTTGCTAACTCAGTGAGTTAACCATCCTCGAAGGTTCGCATATCGTATAACACATCAATTCATATAATCACATAATTTACATCACTTTATCAATTCAACATGTTGAGTCACATACATTTCATATTCACTTAAATCATATATCACATTTAGAAATCATTCAAACTATTTATTCCAACCATTTAAATCATACATATCAGATGCATATGCAGTGCTCATGAGAATGACTTTCAATTGTTATTGTTTTGACCGAGTACTTATAACTGTCCCATATTTATTATGGATACTGAGTTTATAGATAACTGTCCCGTATTCGATGGGTATAGTGGACCTTTGGCTCTTAATCACATTCTGAGCTTTAAGCTCTTTTTTGGTAGCTACTTCAGTCATAACAGCCTTAATGTTGTCATACATTTATGTAAGGAAATGCATCAATCACATAATATCAATCAGTCACTTTATTTCACTTTACACATTCACTTTTACATTTATCGTCGGACCTTAGTCCGACATTCAACAAAAATGTTGAATAATCACTTATTTCGTCAAATTCACATTCAATAAGCACTTCCAATATGTATTTCATACATCAAACACCTCGGACAGTCAATGTCTAGAATCAACACAATCACATTCACATATTTTCAATACATAATTTAAATAGAACAATCATTTAAAGTAAGACCATCTAGATCGACTCACAGTACGCTCCATATTAGCATTTGTTTCCATAATCAAGAATGTCTGAGTGCAGATGTTCTATCTTGTATCAACATTATGCAATACACATATTAAACACATGTTATTAATTGAACAATCTTATGAATACTCAACCTACATATGTATATGCGTTGTGTTGTGTATAATGCATGCTCAATGACAATCCTAGGTATATTACCTAAATTCACATTTTATGTTCATTCTTATTTCATGAATCATATATGTCTAATTGAACTTAAGCTTACACTTCATTTATGCATGATCATTCTAAGCTCACCATTTAATCCTTATCCTTTGAATATGTCTAGCTTATTCTTAGGCTTACACCTTAAAATCATTTGGTTATTCTAATATCATAAATCAATTTCTCGTCATTTCTTTTCTAACATTATATGCTCTCATAATACCCAATTCTCTTTCACTTTTACTTGATACACATTACTCATCTCCTTTGAATCATAACTACAATCATATGAACATCTTCATTCCCATTATACTTATGCCTTTGGTCTTTTGATATCAATAATTCATTCACTAAGTTATAACCCCAATAATCATTTCATGCATATCACATATTTAATCACTTAATCCAAGAATCATTCTAGCCTAAATTAAGTCCAAATGGCCATTGAATGTCCGTTGGGCATCCCTTCTCAGGTTTTCCAGCTTTCCAGCTTTGCCCATGTTCGTTTGAAGGGACATCATGTCCACTGGGTGGACCTTTACGAGACACTTACAAAAATGTGAAAATTTGACCCTTTAGATAGCAAAATCTCTCCTTGGGTCTTCATAGAATTGTAGAACTCGAAGTTCTCTTCGAAAGCATACTTAAATGGCCTCAACTAAGATCCATAACAAAAATTATGCCTCTTATGCCAAAATCTATCCAATTGCATCCTTATTTTCCAGATTTCTAACTCTTTACTTACAACATTCAATACCTTATGCTTAATCTGTCATTTCTAGTTTAATTACTCATCATTTCCCCATCATTCTTCACTCCATTTCAGCTCAATATCATCTATAAACAAATTATAGTCTATGATTGTTCATGAACACTAAAAACAGAACACATACATATATACATTCATCATCAACTTTTTGCACATATTCATCTTCATTTTCACTTTCATTTCACTTGTAACTATCACCTTAATTCTTCCCATTTCAAGACACCATATTGCTTGCTTTCTTTATCTCTAAACTCATTTTAGTTCATCCGTATAACAACTACCCAAAAATTTATGTGATTAAGCATCAAAACAGAACATGTGCATATCATCTCGTCATGAAATTTATGCACTCTTTTTACATCATCATAATGATCTTTCTATCTCCAAAAATAATCTCAAGCACAACTTATGAAATATCGATCACCAAATATACAAAGGCAAGACATGATCTTTGATTTATCATTTATATGAAAGCAGAACATTTATGACTGTTAAGGTTTTCGTCATTATATCATCACTCTTCATTACCATTCAGTCTCTCAATTCTCCCTTAAAACAACTCATTAAAACCATTAATACATTAAAACAGAAAATACCTCTATTTATTGCAACATCAACATTACACATATTTCAACTCCTCTATCATGATCACTTATCAATAACTATCATCATATATGTTTCTATGTAGACAACTCATGAAGATTAGAGTTTAACTTACTTGATTAAACTCCAAGCTTCTTCAATCATCATGAAACCCTAGCTTTCCATGGCTTATACTATCATCATCATCATTCAAGGTAGAACGGTTAGGTCTTTTAGTAACAAGATGGAGAAGCCAATGAATCTTGAAGAAACAAAGTGAAAGAGTTAGACAAAAATCAACATGAGGAGGGCGAGAGTGAGACGGTCGTGAGTGAAGAAGAGAGAAATTGAAGTGAAAGACCATGAGATGGACTTTAATTTAGGTAAAATAAATCGCGTGTGGTGAGTGGCAAGTATTATGACACTTGTCACTTGTCACTTGTCATTTTATTATGGTCTCCAATTGGCTCTTATAAAAAGCTAGTCCATTTATCTCCAATTTCTAATTCAATTGTCTCCTAATTTTAAATGGCATTTGTCATTAAATCCCAATGTCATTTATAAAAATTTTCACCGCCATTCGACACTTATTTCTACTACCATTTATCAATTATTCTGCCACTTGATTTTTTCTAGTGTAAAAATACCTATAATTTCAGAAATTTCTCAAATTTTTACCAAAAATTCCAAATAAATACTTAATTCACCAAATCAATTTTCAAGACAAAATATTCACTATTCACATTGTAATTACATTAAAACAATCATGTATACCTAAAAAAGTCAAATGAGTGCATGAACAATTCATTGTAATATGTGCTATAATCAAATTCACGTGTATGTATACTATATTATGCATGAGCATGAAGTGTATTTCCTAATCTCTCATTGCTATTTCTCATTTTTCAGAAATCTAGGGTTTTAACCCTTAATATGGAAATAAGATGTTACATAGTGGGTTAGCAAGACACTTACATTCGACTAGTTTATATATGTTCAACTAGTATATGCCCTAGCCTAATAGATAAAATCTATTGTACAAGTTTTAGCACTTTGCCTTGCTAGCTAATCCACACTGATAGGCTAGTCAAACTCCTGTTAAAACTAAGTTGAAATCTTTAATTTTCAAGCCTTTTTTGAAATAAAACATATTATTTTAATAAAAACTTGGTTAAAAAGTATCTCAAAAGTTTATTTGAAGACCACTAAGTTTTCTATAAAAATCAAAATAACTTTTCTCTTGATTATGAAAGAATTTATGCATATATGTAAATAATCATACAAAGATTAATTTTATAATTCATTAAAGTGACCAAATAAGGTTATGAGAAGAATTAAAATGATTTATTAAATAAAGATATACTTGATTCCTCTTTATTCTTCTTTAAATTTCTTTGAACCTGTCTTAAGTTGCATATGTGCTTTACTTTATTTATTTTCTCCATCCTTTAATTTATTTAATTTTTTCAATTACTTCGTATGTTTATTTTACGCTTCTATTAAACTTCATCTTTCAAGTATTACAAATTTCATTGTATTAAAGCTACTAATATCATCAAAAATAAATTCATTAATAACAATATATTTTGTTATTATGAAAACTATAAGTTAGGACCTAACTTGGTCCAATAATCTCTTCTTTTTATAATGTCAAAATATTTGGTAGTATTAGAAAAATAAATGACATTGAATGGTATCTTTCTATATTAAAGTAAAATGTAGTGAATGATCATTTGTAATTCATGCATTATGAATTATCAAGTTTCAATATCATATTCTCTCCCTCTATCAATATTAAAAAGGGTATATAACAAATAAAAAGGAAAATATTAAAAAGGAAAATAAATGTCTTCCCTTTACCCTTTTTGAAATCTATCATAAAGTGTTTCAAACAGATGAGAAATTTCATAAAAAGCATCTATCAATGTTTTTTATCAGTAAAATTTTCTCCCTTTAAGTACATGCAATGATGATATCCTCGTAAATTTGTATGTCTGGTCAAAATGATCAAACGTTATAAATATAAAAGCAAAGTGTATACCTTCTTTTATGTATCACAAATGACAACCATCTTTACTTCCTCACTTGATTGAGTAATTGGCATTTTTGACATTAATTTCTTTACATGTCTCATATAAGAAAATTTAGTAATTTTGTAAAATTTATTTGTTAAAGATACCATTATTTTTCTCACTTGATATCAATGGAGGTGATAACAATTGCTAGTATTTACTTTATATCACTTAATATTAACTTACAAGGTAAAGAAATCAATATGTTTTACATCACTCCATATGGCTCCTAATTAGGAATAAAGGGGGTTCTTAGCATTATTAGCAATAATTAAAGTATGTATGAGCCATTTCATTATTTGATTTTCCACTTTCAAAATTATTTACATCACTCCATGTGGCTCTTAATTAGGAATGAAAAATGAGCCTAACCTGAACCAGTCACCACAATGCTAAAATAATATTATTTTGAAAAAAATTAACTAAACCAAATTTAGATCATCCGATTGGTGGAGCCAACTGCGAGCTGAATTTGGGCTACTACCAAGCTTACCTCTAATATTCTCTTTTTCTTTCAGTTTTCTTCTCCTTCTTTTTCCTCTATTCTTCATTGTTATCAAGATTCTCGTTAAGCTCATAAGTAATATTATTATCAACAATATCATTATGACTTAATACTATTAACAGTGATACTATCATGACAATCATTACCATATATAACATCAAGTATATGCCAACTGTCGTGAGTATTTTGACGTATATATACATACAAAAATTAATATGTATATTGTCTTACTATTTAATATAATAAGTTTGTTGTCATTGCTTTTCCACTCACTCTTTTCTACAATCTCTCATAAATCAAAATCTTCAAGTATAAAAATAATAAGATTTATCTTAGTTCTTTGAAAAAAAAATTATTTCCATTGAAAAATGAATCAATATTAATATATTGGTTCTCTTGACTAAAAAGTGAATCAAAATGTATCATAGTGAAATTTGCTCAATTTTCGCTAAAAATCTATATGCAATGAATAAACTTTTTTTTGTTTGCCCACTGGGTGTCCTAAGAGGATCTCAACTATAGGAAGACATTTTTAAGTCATCCACACTCAAATTAATCCCTGCTCGAACCGGATAGGTCCTTTGCTGAAAATAAAGTTCTGATCCTAAATTTTTAACAGCTGTATACATGAGAGGATTTGAACCTGTGACCTCACTTAATACCAATTGTTAGTCCCCAATGATATATGAGTAGAGGATGAATGACATGTACTCACTTTTGCCTTATTTATATACTAATGAATGAATTTTCTATTACAGGGAATGCTTATGGCAAGTTTATATCCAACAATTACAAATCGATCACAACGAGAGTAAAAAATAGTAGAAAAAGAAAATAGTTTATATATTGATTCAAACAAATAACTTCTGGTCTATGGCCACTTCTAAATTTTAATTTACTATCTTTTTTCTTTAATGAATGATGAGAAATTCTCTATAAAAACATCTTCTTTATAACAGAAGAAGATGAACCATTATAAATATCTTTCTTTGTCATAAGTAAAGAAGAACTCATTACAAATCTTATTCAAAATAGGAGAAACCCTCTTAAAGTGCAGCATAACCATTTAACTCAAAAACTCGCTTGCTCGCAACAATGAACTAAAGCTTAATATAGTTTGTACAACCCACACATATATTCAAATGAACTTTCTATTATCTCAAAATTCTTACCAACTCTCTAGTATACCAACCGTTTTTGTCATACGTCATTTTTTATATTTATAGATCCAAAAACTAATTCAAATAGTTACTATACAAACAAATACTTGTTACAATAATTAGTTTCTAGGGATGTTCCAACAACTGGAACTGGACACCTACTTGTTTGGCTACCTTATCCCCTAGCTTAATAGACAACACCTGTTGATACCTCTACGCTATAGGCTCATTAAAAATTTTGTTTGTTAATTTTCTCAGTTTGGCTTCTTCCATTATTATCATTTTTATAATCTAATTTACTATCAACTAAATATATGTTATTTCATTATTTAATGCTAATTATTA
>JANITW010000005.1:10554679-10577855 GCA_027564335.1 Erythroxylum williamsii | reverse complement strand
TCATCACAAGGCTTGTCACCTCATGTCTTTTTCCCTTGCCATGTGCCTGCATGAATACATAAGCAGTGACGTCTGTGTTTTCGGCTTTTCAAAAGATTCTTTGACCTGTGCTCTAAAATGATAAAAATGTTCCCGTGGCACCTGTGGATCGAATTGTCATGACCCGTACGACTTTCTGACAACTTTGAACTTTAAAAGGTGAACTCGACAATCGACATAGAAGTTCAGACATCATCATTTCTTAATCTTGGGTGGATTCCAAGATCAGAAGAGGACGACTACAAATGGCCAACAACTTTCTTGCCCTGTCCGTTTGTCTTATATTAATAATACACCTTGAAAATATCCGAAGGAATGTATTACTTTCGTGAAGTTTTAGATTTTGTAGCATGTTTTTAGTACAATAAAAATTTACAAAATATAAACGCACAAATCTAAATCAACGCTAATATTTATTAACACAATTTGACACACTTTATTTATGTTTGTAAGATTTTTACATAATTTAATTCTTTCACTAATGACAATAGTTTTATACAAGGTATTATTGAGCTAACACCATTCAAACATTGATACTATCCCTCGTTCTCACTATCTGTGAAAGAATTTCATACCTAATAGTACGACCGCTTTGTACTAACCTTACAGAGAATTTTTTTTAACAAACGTATAACGAACGAACACTTAACAAATAATTCAAGTAGTTAAACAAACTTTAATATAAATGAAAACACTTGAGAAAGAACAAAAAAAAAATCCCCTATAGCTTTGATTCCACCAAAATAGGTATGAAAGTTGTCACCATAAACTATGAGATGATCCACGCAAATGCAGTATTAATTTACAGCAACATGATGAAGACACCAAGTATGATGGCCTATGCAAACGACCCACTCCAAGATGTTGTAGCCACAAAGAAATCAATCAACAATTATCATTCACCTGTGACAAATCCAGACAAGACAAAGACCAAACCAAAACAAGGCGAGGAAGAAATGACGCAACAACCGTCACAAAAGTTGCAGTTCACTAACATTTTCCTTCAACCTACGACAACACCTTCTAAAACGATGACTCACACACCACAACACACTTTCAGCTATCTCTCAATTTTCTACACACCTAGCTAGCAACGTGATATGCCCATTCACTATAGATCAATCTACACCAAGATGCAGACCAAGTCACACGTAAGCCTCCCTCAATTCAGCCCACAACAAAAAGAATAGGATCTCAAGTTCATCTTTTACGCATACACTTGCCATAACCACCTAAATGAAAGCATTACCAAGTAAATCACGTGTATATATAATATAAGCAAGATCACGCAAACCCTATCAAGAGAACACCCAGCCAAAATCTTCACCAAATCACTAATGTTTCAAGTGCAGAAGCTGGGTCATGCACATAGGAATCTTTTTTATAAGAAAATCACGCATACAACCACAATCCTTTAGATATCTCACAGTAGACTTCACACAATATTAACATGATGTGCCCATACACGCTCAATCAACCAATCAAGACACCAACAAAAATTCACTCACGCAAGCTTACCTTGCTACAGCAGAAAGAAACACAATATCTATCCATAATTTGACATAATCCACTTAAACTTTAATTAAAGATAGACTTCTAATTTCACTGCAATTCTTATACCAGAGTTCAACTCAAATAAGGAATGTTATTTATTTACACCATAATTTGATTTAGATTTTTAAACATTATCTTGAAGACTCCATAATTAAAAATGTCAAAAGTAAATAATTGAAATATAATAAATATCTTAACAATCTCCTCCTTTTTGGCATTTTTGTCACAAATAAGAAACTTCCCTTGAATCATATAATCAAATATATATAAGTATTGAAGTCACAATACTCCCCCCTCAATCCAACATCAAATTCCAAAGAACATCCATTAAATTCTTTAGTTCAAGAAACATCTAAAGAAAAATAATGAACAATTATCCAATCATCCTAATTTCTCCCCCTTGAGATAAAAAGATGCCAAAAAGCAAAATTAATAGTCATGAAGATACCTTAAATCTTCTCCTGAATTGAACAATCACAAAAAATAATATGATGTCTCCCTTTTGGGACAAAACAATGTCAAAACGAAGAATGCCTTGGATGCGATCAATCTCAGTGAATAAAGAAACATAAAAATCAGTAGTAAGTGCAACGGAAGAATCACAAGCACATAGTGTAATAGTAAAAACCAAGATGACAATTTACTACTAGTTAATACATATACTAACATATCATTGCTCACTTTAGTTCCATCTTCGTAAGACTGTTCAAATTCGTAAATCCCATCATTAAGAATAGCCTTATGTATATATCAATCAGTTGGACCTTAAAAAACTCATAAATAAAAACTCAAAAAGCCTAAACAATAAGTCCTTTGAACTTTTTTCTTTTTTTCTTTTTAATAAATAGCATCAAATTATGCTTCAAAAATGTAAAGCACACAGTCCTTGTGCCCCTCGAAGAAACTCAAGCTGGGTTTATTCCTCCTCACATTATCTCAGTCATCAACTGTCTGGTTGATATCTTCATCTGAAGCAACTGAATTACCCTTAGTCTAAACATTTTCTTCAAAAGTAGTAATTAACTGTGAACCTGGACAATTTCTTGTTTTTCCTTCACTACCCATGAGTGCTTCGGTAACATGAGTGCTGCTAAAAATTTAATGAAGAGTGTCTAGATTTTCGATTTTGACCACTTTGAAATATTATTTGTAACAACTTGTAACATTTTAGTTTTATGTGCCTAATTACTCCACACAAGTGACATATAGGTATGAACTTCTGATTTCTCCTTGAGATTTCTCCTTGGACAGATTTGGTTGCACCAATTTTCTTATCATTCAACTTGGAACATTCATCTCTATATCCAATGCCTTGAAGGTCTCCTTTAGTCTTACCAATTTCCAATAAATTTTCTAGCTTTTCGGTACCTTCATTTAACATTTTTATTCCCTTTTCTGTGCTGACTAACTTCAACTTTGTTTTATTAAGCTCATTTATTATAAATAATAACTTCTTCTCAAGGTCTTGAATGATGTTCTTCATGGTAGAGTTTTTCTCCTTCAATTTCTCATTTTTCTTACAAGTTTGGACTCATTTATCATATGTTAACTCATAAGCTTCATAAATATCTTCCTTTTAATCATCTGAAGTATTTTCATTACTGTCATAATATAGGATTGAGCTTTGAGCTGATTCGTCTGCATTTTTTTCAAAATTTTCTAATTTACTCATGTTTTCGTCATCAGTTACTTCTTTCTTGGTTACTGTAAATCAAGTAACTAGATTTTTGCTGTATAACGCAACTAACGCATCATTATTAACAGCCTCTTCTTCACTACCATACTTACTTCCGGATTCATTCTCACTCTAAGTACTTGTATAGGATTTTCCTTTTCTCTTCTTCAAGGTGTTAGTACATTCTGCTTGCACATGTCCGAAGTTTTGACATTCATGACATTGAATTTTCTTCAGTTTTCTTTCATCCTTTTAAGTTTTGGCTTGTTATTTGAAGTTGTTGTTTGATGAATTCCCACCGTTTTGCCTAAACTCGGATCTATCCTTCTTCACTTTCTTTAACTACTTGCTGAAATTTCTTGTCAATAACTTCATATCCTCATTCTCCTCGGATTCATCTTTAAAGTTATTCATAGCTTTACCAATTTTGGTTTGCAATGTCAACCCTGCGATATTCTTTTGTCTGTCCCTTAACAAATTCATCTCAAATTGGTAAGAATTTCAATTATCTTATCCAATGACAACTCATTGATATCATGAGCTTCCTTAATTGTTGCAATTTTTAGTATGAACCTCGAAAGTAATGATTTCAATGTCTTCTTAACTAGTTTCAGGTTAGAGTATTTCTTCCCGAGTTGATATGCTTGGTTCGTTATGTCATGCAATCTTTCATGAAAGTCTTTAATGGTTTCACTTTCATCCATCTTCAGCTCTTCAAATCTCATAGCCAACATTTGAAGTTTTGAGGCTATACAAAATTTCGATCCTTCATTTATAGTCTACAAAGTATCCCACGCTTCTTTTGTCAATTCACAAGCTGATATCATAACAAAATGATCTTCATCAACTACACTGAAGATGGCATGCAGGCCTTGGGAATTTCCAAGCGCTCTCTCTTCTTTAACCTTTGTCCACTTAGATGCATTTTTAAGTACTGCTTCTCTTTTTTCATCAGTTATCACTAGATGTGTCCAACCATTTAAAACTAAGTTCCATGCTTTTGTTCCTTATGTCTGAATGAATACTCTCATCCATGATTTTTATGTAGGATGATTTGAACCATCTAACAGTGGTAGCTTGATGATTGATGCTTCTTCTCTTATAGTCGTAATTGTGAAATAAGGATTTACACCAACTTGACATACCAAGTTTTGATTCGGTGACCCGTTCTGATACCAATTAAAAAATCTGAAGGGGTGTAGTAGTTTCACAAACTTTTAGATTTTGTCGCGGTCGTTTCTAACACAATCAAAAACCAAAAAAATTAAACGTACAAATATAAATCAATGTCGATGTTTGTTAACGCAGCTCGGCACACCTTGCCTAAGTTTGTAGGTGTCACCCAAGTTAATTCTTTCACTAACAACAATATTTTTATATAAGGTTTTACTGAGTTAATGCCACTACAAGGTTTTAATGAGTTAATGCCACTTAACCCTTAACACTATCCTTTATTCTCACTACCTGTGAAAGAATTTTACACCCAATAGTATGATCACCTCGTACTAACCTCAACAGAGGATTTTTCTTAACAATTTTATAATGAAAGAACACTAAATAAATAACTCAAGTAATTAAACAAACTTTAATATAATGAGAACGCTTGAGAAAGAACAGAAAAATAACTCTCCTGTAGATTCGATTCCACCGAAACAGGTCTAAAAGTTGTCACCACAAACTATGGGATGATCCACGCAAATACCAGTATTAATTCACAGCAATAGGATGAAGACACCAAGTATGACAGCCTAAAAAAATGACCCACTCTAAGATGTTGCAGCCGCAAAGAAATCAGTCTACAATTATCATTCACCTGCGACAAACCCAGACAAGACAAAGACCAAACCAAAATAAGGCAAGGAAGAAATAACATAACAACATCACAAAATCTACAGATGACTCACTCACACCACAACATACTTTCGACTATCTCCCAATTTTCTACACACCCAGCAACATGATCTGCCCATTCACCATAGATCAATCCACACCAAGATGCAGACCAAGTTATATGTAAGCCTCCCTCAATTTAGCCCACAACAAAAAGAATCAAATCTCAAGTTCATCTTTCACGTGTACACTTGAGCATTACTAAGTAACCCACGTGTGTATATAGCAGAAGCAAGATCACACACAACTTATCAAGTGAACGCCCAGCCAAATCTTCACCAAATCACTAACGTTTCAAGTGCAGAAGCTGGGTCACGCACATAGGAATCTTTTTGACAAGAAAATCATGCATATAATCACACTCTTTTAGCTATCTTACAATATACTCCACACAACAGCAACATGATGTGCCCATACACGCTCAATCAACCAATCAAGACACCAACAAAAATTCACTTACGCAAGCCTACCTTGCTATAGCATAAAGAAACACAATATATATCCATAATCTGATATAATCTACTTGAACTTCAATTAAAGATAGACTTCTAATTTCACTGCAATTCTTATACTAGAGTCTAACTCAAATAAGGAGTGTTACTGTTTTTTTTTTTGAAAGGAAATAAAAAATGTTACTTATTTACCCCATATCTTGATTTAGATTTTTAAACATTATCTTGAAAACCCAATGATCAAAAATATCAAAATTAAATAATTGAGATATAATAAATATCTTAACACACCTTAAAATCTATGCTGCTTTTTTAAACTATAACAAGGTAGATTGGGATTATATCATTAATTTAACAATTATATTAACTATTTTAAAATCCTTGCCTTTTCTTCTGTATAGAATGGTATATGCAAGCTTTTATCCAGTTGGTGGAGTTGTTTTTTGGTAATCTTTTTTTACTAGGGATCTAACGATACTCGTAATATATTAGATTTTTAGATCGTTTAAAACATAATTTAATGTACTGAAATTTTGGGTGAAGACACATTTTTTGTGTGGATAATCCATTGTTCTTCTAACATGACAAATCATATAAAATTTAATATGCTATCAAAGCTCCAGCTTATAATTTGAAAATGGACTTTCTTATTGATGTCCGTGGACCGTGGCCACCTGCAGATGTCCAGTTTTACATATTCCCCGCATCAGATATCCAATTCTTAAGGTGTATTAAATGTCCACATTGACTAGGAATAAGAATTAAAAATATTTTATACACAAGAATAAACTAGTAGCTTAAGAAAAAAATAATTATATATGGTTATATACAAGCATATAGTGGGATTTTATTGACTCGTTGATGTTGAAATGATATAAAAGGCATCTGGACCACTTAGATTAACTTCTTTGACTCAGGTCCAATCCGAAATCAAATTAATCTACGTAACTCATTGAATGACATTATTTTATTATAATTATTCAAAAATGACTTTAAGATTTTTGAACTTTCAATCAAAATATATATTTTTGTTTTAGATAATTACATAAATTATATTAAAAAGGTGTCATTTTGACAAAGTTAGGTTAGATCCAAAATCAAAATAACCTACCTAACTTATTGATTTCGAATTAGACGAAGCCAAATTTGCCAACTCCAGAACAGGAGCCTATTATGAATAAATAATTTGGTCAATGTTAATTATAATAACCATAGAATTCATCTTAATAAAAACAAAAGTTAAGTCTTCTCTCCTAACACACGTACGGTTTAATATTTTGTACCATGTTCTAATGTTTACGTGTTCTTATTGTGATTTATCAATTAATTCTCATGATAAATTCTTAAATATAAATTTAATAGGGTAAAGTTTAACTAAATTTCATTGAACTAATTTGTTACTTAATTTATATTAAAATTATTTCTTTTAGTTTCATTCACTAAGATCATGTAACTCCATATTTTAAGTGTGAATTATTTTTGAATAGGAAATTGCTGGGACCCTTAGAAAAGTGCATGCCTTTTTACCCTAGAATTAATATTTAACGCAAAATGACTAGTGTCCTACTGTACTTATTTTCAGAAACCAGATCTTTGTCTAGTTTTATAGTGTCTTATTGTGTTCAGTGAATCTCAGCCATTTATTTATGCAGATTTCACGTTTATTTATGTGGAGCTCTCATAAGACCTACATAAATAAATGGTTGAGATTCACGATACAATAAGACACCATAAAATTAGACAGAAAATCTAAATTCTATTTTCAGACGTACCCAAACAAGAAATGAATTAGACTTCACTTTAAGAGCCAGCTTCTTTCCATTAATTTACATGCTACCAATAGATTAATTTCTTTGTCACCATCTCCTTGACTCCTAGCATCAATTATATTTATTCTAGCTATATGTCTGCTACTGCCTTCGTCTTCCTATGTTGTGCTTGGAAGTGAAAGAAACAGGCAGTTCTTGAAGAAAAACAATGGTGAGTGATCCAAAGCCTACAGGTAAAACTCATGTCTTCGTATTCCCTTTTCCTATACAGGGTCACATAAACCCGATGCTCCAGTTCTCAAAGCGTTTAGCCTCAAAAGGTGTCAAGGTCACACTACTCGCAGCCACCAAAATTGGCGAGTCCATGCTAGGATTAACAGCTTCCATCAACGTGGAACCCATTTTTGATGGGTACAAAGAAGGGGATAAGCCTGGCATCGATGAATATTTGAACCGTTTCAAGGAGGTAGTCCCACAAAGCCTAGCCGAGCTCATTGAAAATGATAGTAGCACAGAGTACCCAGTTAAGTGTGTGATATATGACTCGGTTTTGCCGTGGGTTCTGGATGCCGCTCGACGTTCTGGTACAGAAGGGTGTCCTTTTTTCACTCAATCATTAGCAGTTTGTGCCTTGTATTACCATGCACTTCAAGGCGTACTGAAAGTTCCTTTAGAACACTCGTCTGAGGTTTCAGTAGATTCACTTCCCCCATTAGAATTCAAGGATTTACCATCGTTTGTTTACGACACAGCAACTTATCCTGGTATCACAGAAATCGTTCAAAGCCAGTTCTCAAACATTGATGAACCGAGTTCACTCTTATGGAACACGTATAGTGGGCTCGAAAATGAGGTAAGTCGCAAAATGTTTCTTCCTTTACGAGTTTATGTATCAGTAGGTTACAATCAGACACCATGATCTGCACCCCAACTCAGTATAGCACACACAATAGTATGGTAACTAAACAGAGTAATGAAATTCCAAGATGGTATCATAATTTCATGCTGTATATGTCAATTTTAGGGTCTAAGGCTGAAAACATAAGCCTTACATTTGATTTCGAAGGTTTAGTGTTAAACCTAGTTATCTAAAACAATGCCAATTAATCTTTGCAGCTATCAACTAATTAAAGTGCTTAAAAATGACCAAAGAGCAAACTATAGCTAGAGGATGATAACGATGTTTCCTTGGACCAGGTAGGGTAAGTAGATATAAGGCTCCATTTCATTGGTGTGCACTCAATGTTCTTATCTGTATAATGAGTTTGGATTTTGGTTCAACTTGCACCACGTGTTGATGAGTTAGAAGATAGACTTTTATCTGACGACAAATTATCACGAGCAAGTAGCAAACAACAAAAATGACTTGTTATGTGCAACAATATTTATAATACAATCGCGTTGATTCATACTGTGTTTTTGACAAAACAATTAAATGTTTTAAATTGATTGCAATTTATAGTTGCATTACTGATTGTTTTTACTGTAAGATATACCCATGGTATTTATAATTGTGCCGCATCATCTGCAATTATTCTAAAAAAATAAATAGAAAGTTGCTGATGATTAAAAAGTGCTCTTAAGATTTTTGAGCATTGATAAAGAACTTTGACTTGGTTTATTTGTTATTACTTTCCAACTCTGATAGTACTTTGTATTCAATTCTTGCTATTTGCTATCAGGTAGAGAAGTGGATGGCAAGCAAATGGCCTGTGAAGCCCATAGGACCAACAATTCCCTCGATGTACTTAGACAAGAGATTGGAGGAAGACAAAGACTATGACCTCAGCCTTTTCGAGCCCAGTTCTGAGAAATGCATGAACTGGCTAGACTCCAAGCAACCACGCTCTGTCGTTTATGTCTCATTCGGTAGCTTAGCTGTTCTAGGAGAAGATCAAATGGCAGAACTTGCATGGGGTCTAGAAAAAAGCAACTGCAACTTCCTATGGGTCGTAAGGGAATTAGAAATGAAGAAGCTTCCAACCAACTTCGTAGAACAGACATCATCAGACAAGGGTTTAGTCGTTGCATGGAGTCCTCAGCTTCAAGTCTTGGCTCACAAGTCAGTGGGCTGCTTCTTTACTCATTGTGGTTGGAACTCAACGCTTGAAGCTCTGAGCTTGGGGGTGCCAATGGTGGCGATGCCTCAATGGACTGACCAACCCACCAATGCCAAGTTTGTGACCGATGTATGGCATGTAGGTGTTAGAGTAGGGGTAGATGAAAATGGGATTGTTCCAAAAGAAGAAATAGATCGATGTATAAGGCAAGTCATGGAAGGAGAAGGATCGAATGAATTCAGAAGGAACTCGGAGAAATTGAACGAAATGGCGAGAAATGCACTAGATGAGGGTGGGAGCTCTGACAAGAACATCGACGAATTTATATCCAGCTTGCATGCAACCCCAAAGCCATCGATTAAGTAGCATGTGTGAATCGAATCTCCTGTATATGCATATCCTTGCTCCAAGTTTAATCTCTAGTGCTTCCTACTACGTTATAGCAAGACTTGCATACTCATCAAAGGGATCGGTGGTCTAGTTTAGATGGAGATCTAAAAATTTATTCGCTGGAGGAAATTTTAGCTCATTTGAAGCAATGTTATAAATATTTTAAGTGGTTTCTGTATCGAACTTGGTTTTTATAAAGTATAATATTGATAGCATTAATATCGGATAATGTTTTTGGTAACTTTTTAAAATTATAAAATAGTTTATGAATTTCTTTAAAGTATAAAACAGTCCATTAATATATTATGTTATTAAATTTTAATTTCATATCAACCATATTTCTAAAAATCATAATAATTTAAATTTAGAGTAACAATTATCTATTCATTTTATTAATTTAATTTTTCTTATATTTTACATATAAACAATGACCATGATTAATATAAGAAAAATATCGTTTAACTATCATACACATAAAACTAAAAATAATGCAAAATACTTAAAATATTACAATTTACATAAAAAAAAAAAGAATCAATTACATCAAAATATTATCCAGTAAGACTAATAGAGGTCCATGACTTCATAAGCATTACAATGTATAAGAGTTCGTATTGAATAACACATCATCATCATCATCATCATCATCCAGTTTGAAGTCCCGCAATGAAGCAGGGTCTGGGAAGGTCTGATAGTACGCAGCCTTACTCCTATATAGTAGAGAGGGATAGACCCACATGCAAATGAGACAATAATAAGAGTGATGCACGATACAAAGAAAAAAGGCACAACTATTACAGTAAAATATTAAGTATATAAAAATTATGCAAATTACAAAATAATAAGTTCCAAAAAATAAAAATAAATAAAAATAAGGATACAATATATAAATATATACCACTAAAGTATTAATAATACTATAATAATAACAAAAAGGAGATAATGCTAAAAACAAAAGCCAAATTGTAAAAGCACATGAAAGCATGTAAAGTATACTAAGACCTACTGAAATGTGCTTGCAAATGAGGTCAAGGAAGTTAAAAACATGCTTGCCAAAAAATACACTGGCAGAGAAAATATAATATTAAGGCAATATCATAGCAAATGGTCAAAATATACAGAAGGTGGGATGTTAAAAGGGGAAAGGCTTGTTGGTTAAAGAGTGAAGCACCAAAATCGATAAAAACCACTAAAATAAAAAGCCAAAGGGACCAATGGTTCGATTCAAAGGACTGAAAGTTTCGCATGGAAAACGGCAAAAACTGTCAGGATGCTCGAGAAATCTTCTGGCAGATACGACTCAAACCCTACGCAACGCAGCTGTATGTTTTTCGTTTGCCTCGCCTGTAGTCGTGCATAGTTTACCGGGCTGTGACCCACTGCGATTACGGAACAAAGAAATGTGTAGAAGCAACTGCACCGAAATCCCTTACCGACAAGAAAAGAGCATCTAGCCGCTTAAAGTCGCCTTCTAAAAACGTGACAAAAATTGGTGCTCTTGAACGTTCTCAGACCAAACACAAGCACAAAACTTGTTCCTAATCTAGGTCCCAATTACCCCAGTTACCAGAATGTTCATGAATACAAGGCCCTTCCAATCGAGAAACAGGGGAACATAGACTCTTACGGACATAGCAACCAACCTCGTCTAGGAATGGATACTCCGTGATTCAACCCACATAAACAAAACACAACTGACATGCACAACACAAAGATCGCACTGACATAAACTGCAAACACATAAACAACTAGAAGGATAGCTGGCAAGTGCCACCCCTTACCTCCAGAAACGGCCGGTGCCACTCATGTAGAATGGCCAAGGCAGAGGTCCTATATCAACAGGCAGCCAGCTCGCCCAAAAAGATAAAAAGCTAGCGGTAAAAACATAATTTTAGGTACCTGATGATACGGATTCCCCGTTGTTGCCCATGTCTTCCTCCCAAGTGAGTGTGAAGAAGAAATCCACCAACCGAATAGCAAACTATTATCAGAATATCATATGCAGAGAACGTACCTTTGCGCAGGGGTCTCTTCGCTGACGGAGACGAAGCACAAAGTTCTAACTTTTCTCTTCAAAGTTCAAATGCTCTTTAAAAATGAATAACACAACTAATTAAAAATGACATTTGAAATAAAAACACTCATAATTAAAAAAGTTTTATATTTATATTGCATATATAGAATTTAACATATATATCAATACAAGTGAAATTAAAACAAATGAGAAGAAATGAAAAACTTGAAACTTAATTTAGAGGAATATCTGCTAAAATCACATTGACCTTAATTTTTATTTGGTACAAATTCTTCATCATAGTCATTGTTTAAATTCATTGTACCAATCTTATGTTAATATTTTCTTATCCAAGATTATCTTCCAAGTCACTCTCATTTATCATAATTGGTTCCTTATAAACCTAAATCTCTAAAAAATTGAAATGGTCAAGGCAAATTAGATTTATAGAACTAATTGTTTTACTAAGAGTCTTAGTAACTAAATAAAATTAAATTATTAAAAAATTATATTCAACTTAATAATGATAATAACATAACTTTCTCAAAAATTTAAGTTGTATAGAATAAAGACTAAATTGTTTAATCTTTTTTGTTTCAATCTATTTTTTTAGAATGAATAAATTCAAATATGCTCTAATTATTTTCATGTCCTATTGTACTTATACATTAACTTAGAATTTGAATTGCAAATCTTTGTAATTTTAGAACATCATTAGAATTGGTCTCATTAAGCAACTATAAGAAAATAAAAGTAACCTTATAAACAAAAGAAGGTGATGATTAATTTCCAACAAGGAACAAAAGTTAAGAAATATATAATTCTTTGAAGAAATGCAATAGATATCCCAAAATCACCAAACACATCCTTGTATAAATCTATTTGTAAGTTAAAGAGTTCTTGTATCATCTCATGTGTAACAATTTTTGTGATAGTTAATAACATTCTCATATTAATTTTAGTTTTTTTGTCTATAGAACTTAGTCTAAAATAGATACCATGATTTAAAAATGCCTCAATTTTAAATAATAGAGAGTGAATTTGTCCTTTTCATCTTTCATTGATGATTGTAAAATAAAGTGTATACAAAGAACACATATTTTTTTATATTAGCCTTGATTGTTTCGTTCACCCTCTCCATGACATCATAAAATTAATCATTGTTGCCTTCTTGTCATTATTAGTCAGACGAAATACTCTCACCAAAGCCTCACAAACTCAAATAAAAAGTTGACATTGAGATTAAAATTCATGATCTTCAAATATAACATTCTAGAAACATCTATTTTGACAACAAATTTGATATAGATGCAACTTACTTATCACTTGTAAACATTTGCTTCAATTTCTTCTTTATTAAAATAAAACACTAAAATAATAAGAAATTAGTCGCAAATCTTATAATAGCAAGATGACCAAGATTCTTATTATTTGTGAAACTCTTTCTTATCAAATTCAAGACTGATACATGATTATAAAAGAATTTGGTTAAATTTCTTGCTTTCTATATAGTTTCATCAAAGATAACAAAGTATCTAGGATCTTTTATATTTTCCAACTTCAAGTCAATAAAATGAGCAACCTAAGGAGACCAATAAAAAGAATTATACTTACTTTACAACCTTTTTTCAATTGTTTTATAAACATAATCATTGTCAGTTATGAATTGTATAACATATTTAGGCCTAACTTCATTCACAACTTCATTAAATATCTAAAATAGGATATCAATATTTATAACAAGACTAGAGGCATCGATGGACTTCGCAAACATCATCTTACTTGTAGAGTAAAAACAAATTGTTAATAACTCTTGTCTTTTATTTTTTCATCCATCACACATGATTGAACATTTATAAGTTGTCAAAATCATTCTTCTTTCATCCAAATACCTTTTTATTTTATAAACATAACTGTTTAAAAGATTACCTTTGTAGTTATCAATTGAGGGAGCTTTATATTTTGGACCGTAAAAGGTAACAACATCTATCATAGGCTGGTGATAATAAGACTTAGCAATATTAAATGATACAATCGTATTATACCACCACCTTGCCATTGCCATATCCACATTATGAGATGGTTCTTTAGACACATGTCTTCTTCTCTTCCTCACATAAAGTGTAATAATCTCTTATTATTGGATAGGAATACTACTTCAACATAACACAGTATCATCTTGACCATCACAAAAAGGACTTTTACTACCAATTTCATAGTTCAATTTTTGTCACATGTCTTTCTCATGTTGATACTCTTCAAGTAAAGTTTTCATTTTTTATTTCACGTCATGACTAACTTTCTTATAAGACTCTACATCACCTTCGATCCTAACTAAATGCTTCTTAAATATAGAGATTCCCTCACCTTTTAAATATTAATTACAATACAAAAAATAGTACGATTCTTTATTCTAAGAATATATATAATATGAACCCGAGCTGGATCATCGAATCTTCCTAAATCTATAGAGGCAGAATTATTAGGAGTACTTAAACTTTTTTCTATTTATCTATAAAATATATAAAGACATATGTCAAAGTTAAACTAATAATTTCGTATCAAAATAAAATTTATTGCATATGAAAGTTAATTTACTTATAGCATATTGATATAGTTAATAAAATTAAATCTTCTCAATGACATGTTTGTTAACTTGTAACAAATTGACTGCACCTAATAGATGAAGTAACATTATCTTACCTTGCCATATGATACATGTTAAGTAATTCACTTATATATAATTCTTACTTATTGGTTTGGAAATAAAATATAATAAATTGATCTATTTGTTTTTCCTTTTGTAAATTCTTAACCTCAACTAATTAAATATATTGTATATGAAAACTTAAAATCACCAAAATTGTATACTTACTCACAATTATTTTTCAAATTTTGGACTAGGTAAAGTTTTTGATAAATTTATAAATATTGTATTATCAAGCAAATAGTTTGTAAATAACATTTTTATACTATATGGTATTCCAAATGACATTTCAATATGATTGAATTTTAAAGTTCAAAATGCCATTAACTATTCAAATGCAACGTAAAAAATAAGGTCTTTTATATCTTTCATAATTCAATTCCATAAAACACAAACAAATAATTAATATAATTATATAAACAAACATTATATATAACCATTAGTAAGTCACTAGTCATTATGTAGACAAAGTAACAAATATTATATAATATTAATCATTAATTCTCTATAGAGAATACAACTAAACAAGTAACAAACTAGGTGGAGTAAGGAGCCAACAACGTTGTGACAGAGTTTAGAGTTGGCAGTAGCAAAGCTGAAGCGTGTGACTGCCTAGCAGGAGTTGGCGACGATGATAAAGTCGAAGGTAAGGATGGAGGACAAGTTACTAACAGAAGGACGATGATGGATTATGAAAGAGAGCAAGCTTGAGAGCTGGAGACTGTGAGAGCAAACAACTGAGTGGGTGACTACTGTGTTAAGAGCTAAGAGATAGAGAGGCATAGGCTAAGATCTGAGAGTGAAAGGGAAAGGGAGTCGGCAACTAATCTAATGCTAAGCTACATTGTTATATTATTGCTTAGAGTTAGAGTTAATAGATTTAAGTTTTTGTTTTTCACAATTTGGTCCTATAAATTTTTAACTTGCAAGTCTATTGGCTACGATACTAATATTTTGAATACCAACTAATATTGTGAATTAGTATGGCACTATAGATTACCGTATCATTTTCATACCAGCCCATATAGTATGGTAATCTATTCTTGCTATGAAGTAATATTATTAACCTCAAATTCTTAATGAAAATAGAAAAACAGTATAGTAAAAAATAAATAATAAGTCGATATCATAAAAAATGAAATAAAATGATGTGTTAAAAATTAACAATCAATGAACAAAGAACTACAATAAAATTAAAAAGTGTACAATTAAGAAATATTCATTTATTGAGATTGATAAAAATTAGATGGAGATAGTAGAACAAACTTTGACGGAAAAAAGAAAAAAAACCTCTTCTAAGGTAGTTTGAGGGTTTGATGATAGAGGAGGAAAGGATTTGTGAATTTTTGCATACTAAGGAAATTCTATAATTGGAAAGAGGAGAGGGATTATGGTAGAGAGAAGAGGAGAGATTAATTGAATTTCTTTGGTAGGTCAAGAGAGAAAGTCTACAAGGATATTGTGATGACCTTTAACATGGCAAATGATGAATTTATAGTATGAGAACCATTCTTGCCATCGAAGCAATTGGCTGTCTGGTAGGGTTTTCTTGCCACACCGGCTATCCCTGGTCAGAGGGCTCAGGAAATACCAGATCTCGTGCTTAAGAGCAACTCATTCGTTAGAGATTATGGAAAACAAAGCAAGATTAGTGTAAATGCCAGGTATGCTGACCGAGACACACAAGCCCTTTCTCTTTGCAGGTACCAAGTCTCAAGGCTTGCTTCTTAGGAATCTTACACTTCCAATCTCCCCCCGCTTTAATGACCTAAAAAGGATCTATGGTCTAAGACTTTTTAATACACAAGATCCTTATGAAGAGGCAAGTGTAGAGCATACTTATCTTTTTGTATGACCAAGACTACATTATTCAAGAATCAAGTTTTTAGGAGAGGGATAACTTAGAGAGAAGCCATAGAAAGAAACCACATAATATTTCTGATTGATCAAACTCTTAGGTTTGATTATAGTCCAGTCTCTCGAGCTTTTCTAGTTTGATTACAACAAAAGAGAAGCCTTGCCTTTATATACTAAGTAAGGGAATAAAATCAAACAACTTTAAGGAAAATATTCCTTAGGTACTATCATTCCCACAACTTTTAAAAAACAAATAGTAAAAAGTAGGAAACACATGGGTTCCAAATATTCCTAAAAGATAAGAGAGAATCTTTAAAGAAGATGTGGACCCCAAAAATTCTCTTATAAGATAAGAACAAATAATTTAAGGAGGAGCGGAGAGAGATTGTGGGCCACTGCTATCATTGCCAAAATCATCCATCAACTCCATGTCATCATCAAGTTGTTCCATGGTTTTGATAAATTAAGCAATGTCTATCTCAGTCCAAGATGGAGGTCACGGGCTTGGAGCATTCTAAAATGGGCCAAAAAATAAAATGGGTTTATTGGAAGACCTGGATGGTGCAATACTTTCTTTAGAAGGATATGACACCTCTCCAGTCATAATGTTAAATCCAGTAAAGTTAAAATGGTCCATTGAAGTCCAATATCCAGCCTAAGGAGATATAGGCTTTGGACGAGTAAAATCTTCTGGATAGGGACATGAAGAGGGATATATCGGAGATGAAATTATTTGAGGATACTAATTAAGACGATCCAGGAAGGAATGCAATTTTGTTATCAGTTGAGTATGATTGGTATGCCAATCAACAGTGATACACTACTATTGCACATGAGTCAGAGTTCAGAGATAACCAGATATGGTTAAGCAGTAGAGGCGATGGATGATGAAGGTTGCATAGGCCTTATGGTATGTCAAGGGAGTATCCTATAACTGGTATTGATTCAGAATTTTAGACATGTGAATACTCCATTTTGAAAAAGGTTGGAACCATTCAAGGAAGGTCCAAAGAAAAGACTTGGCCTTTGTAGGATTAGAGAAATGTCTGTAAACATGGAGAGGAGAAAGAGAAATTGGATAAGCATATTAGGAACATATGGCTTATAGATGCCACAATGCTGATTCAGAAAGAGTATCATAAAGATGATACCTAACACGATATGGTGTGGCAAAATCAAAATAGGAAGGATGAGGAGGAATATTGAGATTGATAAGGATTAGATGGAGATAGTAGAATAGACTTTGGCAGAGAAGAGAAAAAACCTCTTCTAAGGTAGTTAGAGGGTTTGATGATAGAGAAGGAAAGGATTTGTGAGTTTTTGCATGCTGAAGAAATTCCATAATTGGAAAGAGGAGAGAGATTGTGGTAGAGAGAAGAGGATATATTAACTTAATTTCTTTGGTATGTTAAAAGAGAAAGTCTGCAAGGTTATTGTGATGATCTTTGATATAGCAAATGGTTAATTTATGGCATGAGAACCATTATTACCATTGAAGCAATTGGCTGTCTGGTAGGGTTTTCTTTTTTAGCTTAAGAATCTTCGGAAAAGTTGTGTTATCCAATTCGATGATAAAATGATATAGGCTGAGGTGGAAATAGAACTTTTCAATTCCTTTTTTAACCGCCAATATCTCTTTATAGCTCACAATAAAGAATGAAATATTGTATAACTCTAGTTTTTAAATTGTCCATTTGCATGACTACAATAGTGGCGGTTTTCGTCAATTTCTTCAATGAGAACAACACCCTAGTAATAGTTACTTATGTCTGTCTGCAAAATGCACTAATCTTTATCAGGAATCTTCAAAGCTAGTAGATGTTGATATGTTTGCTTTAAATATTGTATAACTCTAGTTTGTTTTTTTCCCCACAGTGGTGGATTCTTCTGTGACAACTTTGATAGGGACGATATATAATTAGCCACATGAGGGATGAAATCTTTGATATAGTTGAAAATTTCAAGGATTTGTTACATCAGTTTGGTTGTGAGATTGTCATTAGGAAAATGCAGTAGTTTATTGGAAATATATGGACCGGGCTAATAAAATCCATTGTAGAAATGCATTCCTAAGAATTTTATTTGGGCTTTTTCGATTTGGCTCTTCTTTGCTAAGAGCATAATTCTATATTGTTTCATGAGATCCAAGAAGGATTGTAGTAAAGCTTGATGTTCTTCATGAGTTTTAGAGTATAACAAGATATCATCAATATAGTTCAAAGCACTATAGATAATGTACTCATAAATCTTTATCATGGGCTGTTGAAATAGTGAAGGGGCAACCTTGAGTTTAAACGACATAACAATCCATTGGTATTAATGTTCGGAATACAAACGAATGTCTTGTATCTGTCTTGAGGGTCAATTCCAAGTTGCCAAAATCCTGCTTTGAGATCAAACTTGGAGAAGATGGTAGCTTCCTTCAGAAATATTACCTACACACTAATCTTTGACAGTGAGAATTTATGATCCTATAGGAAAGCATTTGGAGGTTTATAGTCAATGACTAACCTCTTTTTTCTTCATTTTTGTTCAGACCTTTTGTTGAGATAAAAAGCCTGACAAACTCAATTAGATTTAGTGGGTTCATTTGGTCCTTCTTTGGTAAGGATTGTACATTCTTCTTGCGTGAGTTTCAAATCATTAAGGTTCATACCCAAATAAGTAGCCTTGGTGGATTGATGTCTTCATTCTTCTTGAAAGGAAGACGGATGAAGAAATTAAGATTCTTCCATAAAGGAATGGAATGAGAGAACTGTGTATGAGACTCAAGACAGAAGTCTAAAAATTGATCTTTCAGGGTTTCATACGGCGGTGATCCTTTAAGCTTAAACACATTCCTAATGCCAGTGTCATAACGGAAGTTGGCACGACATCTAATTCCTATAGGTAGAATCTGTAATGGAGATGCTTGATAATAGACATCCATTCCAATAAGAATATCTGCGAGATTACTGCTAGGAAGCTTAGTCCATACCACACAGTCAAGGAAGAAACAAATCCCTTTTTTCCTTTTAGTAATAGGCTTGATCTTGAAAGATTTTCCATCAACAGCAATGAAATACTAATCATGGGAACTCCGTGCATCAGGAGGTAAAATGCTGGGCTTCATAATGCTTCTTCTGCATGATCCACTATCCATGTACCTAATAGCCTTAAAGGGTTTATCATATTTGTATCGAAAAAGTAACTGGTTTGAACATAAGGATGAGAAATAAGCTTGGGGACAATCTTGAGACACGATTATTATTGCTATAACATGTAGCGTTTGTCATCTTAAGAAATGGAGATATCAAAGGAGTCATCACCTCATCAGAGGAATCAAATGGAACAACAAACTCTGTGTCTTCATCCTCACTAGATTGTTCTTTAAAGAGATCTTTAATGTTTTCATAATCATCATGGATCGGCATAATAGTTTCAATGGAATCTAGGAGTTTGATATCCCTTTTTGTCTTATTAGGAAATTGACTAGCATAATGTCCCGATTTGCCATATGGAAAACAACGATTTAGTGGCTTTCCTTGAGGTTTTTTCCTTTTGAAGAAGTGGACAAATCATCAACGTTTCTTTCTTCTTAAAGGCTTGTAACCTTCCTTAGGAGACATATTGGATATGTGGAACTTCTTGTAGGAGATTCGCCTATGATGACATTTCTCTTTCATATGGCACTCACAATCTTTTCTCCTTACACTTGATTGCCAAATATGGACTTTTGCACGCTTTATTTAACAGACGACTAATCCTGTTTTTAAAAAACATTTGTTGATCATATAACTTATCAACAGAAACTAAGGCCAGCTGATAGATTTATCTAAGAGATATATTTTTCATATCTCTTAGTAGTGCAATAAAGGTCCTTTGTAACTTAGGTTGTAATTCTTCTAGAAGAGAGGAAATAAATGTATAACAGAGAGTAATATTGTTGAAACCATTGAGTAGATAATAACATTCTGTCATACACTAAAAATGCTTTTGTAAATCTCTTCTATCCAAAGAATAACACTTCATCTCAAAATATTCTTGTTTGACCTATTTTTTAATCAGCTAAAAATCACCAATGAACTCTTTATGAATTACTCTAAGAAGTAATCCAGTAGATGTCACTTGTATGAACTGAAGTCTGCGATATTCATCAAGACTTTGCCATTATTCTCATAATGTATCAGTAAAACGAGCAATAAACTCAAACAAAATATCTTTTAAAGGATTATTTGGTCGAGTCATTTGCAAATCAATCCAAGCGCCAAATTTATGGAAACGCTCTCTTCATTTTCTAGGTGGAAGATCATCGAATGTAAACTATGTTTTAGAATTAGATCTAGTCAGTGGTGTTTGTGTTGGTGGTGGAAAAGGTCTATAGGGTTCAATTATTATAAACTCAACTTTACTAATTTCTAGCTTAACTTCTGTAGGTTCAAGCATAGTCATCATGACTTGAGCTAGATATGTGAAGTCAATAAACTATGTAGATTCATCTAAAGATGATTTAGACATTTCAGATCGTTCAACTATTGCAGATGATTGCTTAGAGATGCTATAAAGCTCAGAGGGGCATTCTTCATCGAATATATTAGTAATAAATGCTGGTGTAAGGATGTTGGTTCGAGAGTTGCCATGAACTTTGTCTAAGGAGCTTTGTCTTTGTTGGTAGATTGGGAATGTTGTGGTTTTGGTGGAGAAGATGGTGGAGTGTGGATCTGTAAGGGTTTTTTTCCATGGATCAACTAGTTTAGTCCATGGATCAGTAGTTTAGCGTATGAAGGTGAAGGTTCATAAGACTTTTCAAGCTTAGGTTTTGATTTGGTCAATTTGGACTTAATGGTGCTAGGATGGGTATACTGACTGATCAAAGGATAATTAAAGCTGAATACCTTTTCATAGTCAACCTCTTTAGGCTATGTAGGTGGACAATATATTGGTGGGATATGATATGTTGGTGAAGTATAGATCGACCGGTTAACTAGAAAGGCTATAGGATAGGCTCTATAAACAGTCTTAGACTATTCTTTATTCATGTCAGTTTACATTCATTGAAGGATCTCTTTCACCTTTCGAAGTTCTTGCTCCTTAGTGGTAAAATCAGGGCCAAAATACTGAGTATCAACTTAGTGTTGAAGAGTTACATCAAGTTGGGTCATTTGAGGTTTGCAAGATTTGTACAATTTCTAGATCTCTGTAGAGACTGTATCAACTCATTGGTGAGTTGCTTATGTTTATTAAGTCAAACCATCAAGTTTGGAATTAATTTGTTGAAGGACTTTGTTTTGGGTCAAAACATTATTAGTTTGACAATTGAGAGGATCATTAACAAGATTTGAAACCATTGTTTCATGAGCAGTTATGCCAGAACCTTTGTTGGTCATTTACACGTCTCTCCAACAGAGGAAAATCTTTCTCATAAGGATTAACCATCATGCAGGGAATGGTTGGAGTAGGTGCAATTGGAATAGAAGGAATAATTGGTTGAGGATGTTTGGAAATTGACTCTCGATAGGTTAAATTTTCCTTATCACCAGCTTTGAGCATTTCACAAATACTTCTGCGTCTTGGTCTTGGTCTTAGATTGTCAATCCAAGGTTCAGAATCATCATTCTCATCTTCTTGTTGATAGTGAAATTGTTGAGTAGGTTGACAATTATAGATCTCCTTTCTTATGTTTTTCTTCTTACTTTGTCGTTGATTATAAAGCTCATCATCATCAACGTCTAAATCAAGGTTCATAAATGCTTCACAATCTGGTTCACACATAGAAGGATCTACATCATAAACAAAATATCTACAATGATGACTAACATAAACAAGTTCTCCATCTAATTTGAAATAATGGATCACAGGTCCATCTTTGCCTTCTTTATGTGAGAACAGAGGTAGAATCATTAGGACAAGGCCTGATATATGAGAGGGTCTAGGTTGATCTTCACTGGGCTTGGTGTAGATGGATTTCACAGTTCTATCTTGTAAGGTATTGAGAATAGGTGGAGTGGTGGTGTGAAAGGAATGCCTGTGAGGGGCATGAATGTTGGACCTCGAACCTTGGAGTGAAAATGAAGAAATAATGAGTGAAATCAAATGAGTGTTTTTGTATGTGATTAGTGTTATAGATGCTTATGATATTAGAATGTGAATCAGTTATGGATGATGGTTGAGAGGCCTTAAGCATGCATCATGAGTAGATATGTAAGATATTATGGAAAAAGCAAGAGATTATGAATGACAAAATGCTATTAAATGTAAGAAATCATATGATTTGAGGCTAATGATGGGTAATTAAGAAAGTAACGTTAGGTTGAGTGTTAAATGTATATGCTGATTTCATGAGGAAATTAGAGAATGATTGTAATAGAATTGGCCAAAGTTGTCTTCTTTGAAGTTGTAGTTTGTTCTTCCATGTTTCGAACGAGACTAAGAATGCAAGATTTCGAGATCGGAGTTAAGAGTTATAGTTGATGCAAGTTATGATGTTATTTGAGTTTGATGTTAGTGACAGCCTCGATACATATTTGAGAACTATGGTTTTGATGAACCAAACTAGTCGAGATTTGAGAAGTTCATGAATTGATTTTGTTGCTTGCATTGTTATGAAGTGTTTAGGTCTTTGAGTAAGTGAATTTAGGAAGATTATAAGTGTATATGATGGTAGTTTGGATGAAAGAAACATTGAAATAAGGTTGAAGAAGTTTGGAATTTTCGCATGTCCGTTAAACGGACATGGGAGTCCGTTTAACGGACAGCCTCGGGTCAAAAGGACCCCTCCCCATGCACATGT
>JANITW010000005.1:10534644-10554579 GCA_027564335.1 Erythroxylum williamsii | reverse complement strand
GACTACACAAGACCATTTTATGGAATTGTGTAGTCATTATGTGTTTTGGACATGCCAAACCATTTTGATGTGTTATATGTTTTACTTTGTTTAGAATATGTTGCATATATATATGAAATGCATTTCATGTGTTCAATGGTTTGAAAGTTTGACAAAATGAGAATTGGGATTTTCAACTATGAGAGTTTTGCAAAATTGTTTGTAAAGCTTAATGAAAGATTTTTGAATTTGAGAAGTTTTCGAGAAGTAACCCTTCACTGGTTTCAATCAACGGAAAGTAAGGTTTGAAAACGTTTTTGCTTATTATTTGTTTAATAAACATATTATCCACGAGCTTCCGAGCTCACCCCCCTTTCACCCCCATCTCCAGGTATTCGTGCAGGAGATTGGATGAAAGACGTCAAGACATCAGTAGTTGTACATGATTTGTACTTTGTATATTTGTTTTAAGATTAGTGAAAATGGAATATGGTTTAGATTGCCATTAGAGCATTGTAAGCTCTTGTTTCATAATGTATTGTTTTGGGATTATGCAATTGTATAAGAATTTGAGTCTTGGAATATGGAATTGGAAATGTATTGGTTTTGGATTGTGTAGATTGGTTTTGTATATTAAGTGATTTGATTTATGAATGTGTTTTGGGATATATCTATATATATATATGGATATGGATGAATGTACATGGATGATGTGATATGTGGTTGAATATGAAAAATGTGAATGGATAGGAAAATGACTTGAAGTGGTTTAGAACCTAGGATTGCGTTACTGCTGAGATCCCGGACGGAGGGTCCGGTAGATCATGATGTATGTGTAATGTTATTGGAAGTGTATTATGGGCTATTTGCAGGTTTAGATAGGTTATAGTGCAGCCGTTATGCTGCCGGATTTTTCTTTATGATAGTATATGAATAAGAAATTTTTGTGCATGATCTTATGAAATTATTGGCATGAGTATGAGATAGTGTATTAAGGAATACGGATAAGATTATGATGAATCAGAAGAATCAAGTATTTGAGATTAGTATGAGTTATAGATGAAAAGCATGATTAAGGAAAAAAAAATTAATTACATCGATTCGGATTGTTTAGTCATAAAGGTTACCAACGCGACAAGTATTTCTATTTTAATGCCTCGGATGTCGGAATCTAAAAATTTGATACGAAACCATCAGTTGCATGTCTTGGTTTCAAGTCCAGTTGCTATTTGCAGTTGAATTCTTTTGGTATCTGATGTGAATTCATCTTGGTCTATTTGGTTGGCATTCGTATTCGATTCCATCTGTATTCGATTCGACTTATTTGATATTCGATTTCGTATTTGTATTTCAATCCTATGAGCTTCGCAATTGTTTCGTTTCACCTGTTTATTCCGATTCATGTGTTTGATTCCCATTTCATCACGTGATCCGATTTAGCTTGATTTACTTGTTTCCTTTCGTCGTAAATTCTATTCAAGAGTGCCCATGATCAAGTGTCTAAGCAGGGATATCGTGTTAAGTGGTTAAGAAGTTGGGTCTCGGGAGCGGGATCCAACAATGAAACTCTTTCTGGTAATTGGTGATCCATTCAAGAAGCATAAAATTTTCAAGTTTCACTAGTGGTAACTACTTTGGGATCTAGATGATGGTAGTTTGATCATAAGCTCTGTCTACTACTATATACAAAGTATCTGAGGTAGAATTTGGGAACTTGAGATCTATAACATGATTCTGCAAATGGTAGATCATCTGGTGGTGAAGAGTAGCTTTAATAGCTATAGGATCTTGCTCTGCTCTAGCAATTTGGATCTAAACTTGGAGTTGTTCAGACAAAGTGGGATCATCTAGCCTGATATTGAAATCAGTGGCGATGGTGAAGATGACATTTCCATTGTTGAAAGTTGTCAATAGGGTACCTATTAGTGCACTTTGGTACGTCATATAAATAGTGTCTAGAAAAGATATCCTGACTATAGCAGGTATTTCCTTTCTTTTATGGAGGGTGAGAACAAGATGAATAACCCCAACATGTAAGTGAGTATGGTTTTGCTCTCTTCAAAGAGAGATGAGCTCCTTTGGGATCTCGAGCTTCACGTACTATTCTATTAAAGTTGCTTGCAAACTACACAATTCTAATCGAAAACTTTGGATAATTTATTTTGCTTTGGGATGATGTATGGAGAGGATAGTGTGTATACTCTTTGTCGAAGAACGACCATGAGAATATATATTGTAAGGGCTAAGTAAAGGTAAAGAAGTATTAGAAACACGATTTCCTTCAAGGAGATGGATTATTTCTACAAAGTAGTTTACACAATTAGATAAAGTACGTTTCACACTAGAAGGAAGATTAGTTATAGAAAAGGTTGAAGAAAGATGAACAGGGTTGCTTGGTAATGTATTGATAGCTTATGAACCATTCCTTACTCACTCTCATCAAAAATACTGTAAATTTCTTTAGGGTATGTAGGTGGAGAATAGATTGGTGGGATAGGATATGTTGGTGAATGATAGATCGGTTGGTTAACTGCAAAGGATGTAGGATAGGCTCCATAAGCAGTCTTAAACTGTTCTTTCTTTGTATCAGCTTCCAATCATTGAAGAATCTCTTCATGACCTCTATGAGTTCTTTCTCCTTGGTGGTAAAATTGGGGACAAAGTAAGTTTTTTTAATGGTTTTATATACTTAATGACTATAGACGAAACACATTTCCTAATTAGTAAAATAGTTTTCGACATTTTGGGAGATTTATATTATAGATTCAATTATATAGTTAAACAAAAAATCAAACATGTTTACAGGTATTCCAATATTTAAATTAATGACAGTAATTATTATGAATTCATTTAAAAGAGTAGCCTGAATCAAGATAATTTGATTAGCAATATTGCACATTTCATAATGGAAATCCTTGTCGAATTTGATAACGCGAACATGACTTCGTGACAAAGAATGATTTTCCCTTGTATGTATAACTTCAATACTTTTTACCCAAGAAATTATAATTTTAAAGCAGTTTAAAAGAATACTAACTTAATGCCTGCACTTTTTAGTCAAATCTGAGTTCAGACCAGCTAAGTCTTGCAAGTAATATCAAAAGGTTGTAATATATGTATCACCTTTTGCATTTAAACCTTAGTAGATAGAACATTAATTTCTTTTTTAATTACTGATATTGTGAGCTTTGCCTTTCTTGTTCGTACTCATTGGCATGGGCATGTGCAGGTTATGAGAAGAGGCACCCGTTGCCTGGACGAGGGAAGGAAAAGACTAAGCAAAATGTTATTCCACTTGTCATCTATTTTGGTGCAAACATCCACTGAAATAAAGAATCCTATAATATATAGAGCAAGAATACTTATTAGCGGACTAAATGTTGAAGTAGAGGAAGAGTAGAGAAGAAAGTTTTTTAATAAAGAATGAAAGTTATTCTTGATAGCTACTATACACTTGAAAACAGAAGAGATATATATACAAAGTTCATGTAACTAATCGGTAAGCTAACTATATGCTAATTATAGACTAACGATGCACAAATATCTATACAATAAAATAACAACTCTCAACACTAAAAACTTCATAAAAATTCGGCATTTCAAAGTAATAATAGACTACTCTTTGAATCCAATAATGTATAATTAAGATCAGAAAGGTTAAGTGTTCAAAATATAGAAGCAACATTTACTAGCATTTATAGAAGCAATTTATGCATATTCTTATAATGGAACATGCGTTAATTGTAAGGAAGGACAAGTTATTTCTTAGACTTAAGTACAAATCGTTTAAACCACCGAATTGTGCAAACTAAGTAGTTTAAAGTGATCAAGTTTAAATCATTACATCATTGGTTTACAATTGAAAAAATAAACTGTTGATTTAGTTTAATTTGTCTTGACCGTTACACATATATAACAACCTTAATTTATGTACATGTATAATTGATTCTAAATATACAGTATTTTAAAGGACTAATGACTTTAAATTATTAAGTGTGCTAATCGCACAAAACTTAAAAATCAATGCACAAATTGAGAATGAGAATCCGAAAGGATATTGTTTTGCAAAAGATCTAGTTCAATCGCAGTTGATTTGAACTGTAGCTGTGGTTACTTGATGTAAAGCATCTAAGGCAGCAACTGTAAATTTTTTGACACAACTAAAATAGAAAAAATAAAAGCAAAATAAACAAATCAATATCTGAAATTTGTTAATACAGTTCGACACACTTTGTCTATATCTGTAGAACCTTCACTCAGCTTAATCACTTTCACCGAAGTACAATAATAGTTTTATACAAGGCTTTAATGAGCTGACTCACTCAACTCTTGACAGTATCTCTAATCCTCATACTTTATCAAAGTAATTCACATCCAATATTATGATCATCTCATACTATTCTCAACAGAGAATTCAATAATGTTCAATAATGAAAATAAGAATCAAACAATTCAAGTGAATTAAATTTTAAGGACATAAATAAAAAAATACTTGAGATAAGAAAAACAATTCTCTAACAAGGTGGCTTCATCAACCAAAGATTAGGAAATTGTTTACCAAAAAAGTTGTAAAATACATGAAAACTTCTGGAAATTTTCACCACAAAACAACAACAAATATAGCCCAAAAAATCAGGAAAAACTCAGCTACCAAATGTAGATGATATCCCCGTGAAATCATCTGTAAAAGATAATCTAAGATATCCCAAAAATTTCAGCCACCAAGTTAAATTATGCCTGTCATTTTTTCAACCCAAAAATGACAACAATATAGACCCAAAAATAACGTAAAACATAGCAAGAATGCAATTGTAAAATAGACAATGAAATCTCCAAAAATTCAGCTATCTTTTAAAAAATCATTATCTTCAAAATTGGCTGTCAAATAAGAGTTTAAAAAATTACCAAATAATTACATCTTATATTTGTGATTTGATTTCAATTAAATCCTATCTTTATTAGGATTTTAATCAGAACATAAGAGTCCCACATAAGATAAGTAACTTAGCATAGTAAAATTTAAAAAATGTCCAACTTTGTCAGATTGCAAATAATGCCCAAAAATAATTAATAAAATAGTTTAGCACATATCTTAACAGGCAAAAATTGACAAGCTTTAAAGTAAATAAGTTTTATTTAATTTATAATAAATAAAATTAACAACTTAATTATTTAATATTTATTTAATAAAAACTTTTACCTAAAAATAATTTATTATACGATTGATAATTTTTATTTCATAATACGTGATATTTTGATATAAAAAATTGTGATTAGAATAAAGAGGAAAGTAACCAAAAATGCTATTTTTATTTATTTTGGTGACATATTGAATAAAGTCTTTTATAATTTTCATGAGTTCATTTCTTAATTATGTGATATCTAGGTATTCGTTAAAATTTCATATATCTTAATTTATTAAAATATTGAAGTTTTCTATACATTTTATTTTACTAAGTAAATGATTTTAAAATAAATTTAAATCCCAATCTAAATTGATTTTATATGATTTGATTAGGTGGAGATTTAAATTTTTATATGATTTGATTTAGTTAATTTTATTATTATAGAAATATCATTATGACAATTGATGTGCTATGACCTTAAACATAATGACATATATTACATATATCTAAGGTGTGATTGCGAGCGTATGTGCTGTATATTAAGTTTATTGAAGATATCATAATTACATATATCTAAGGTATTGAATTTATTATAGTAAATTAAGAAATTAAAACAAAAATTGTTCTAAAAATTGTTAAGATATTATTATTCATTTTTTCTCAAATCACTCTAAAATAGAAATGATAATATCTAAAAATATATACAAGTGTTTAAAACATAATCATAATTATCTACAGATTAGTCAATTGAAATTTAGATTTTTTAATATGTGGTTTTATTTGATTAGTTAATATAGGAATTTTTGTATATTTTATCCATACGCACTAAGAAATTTTGGCTTTATTTTAATTTTAATATATATACTTAAAATATATTTTAATAGCTTTATAAAAAAAAAAAAAAGATGGATTCATGACATTAATGAAATGCAGGCTGAGTTCTAAAACTTTTTATTAAAAAAGTATCATGGGCATTTATGGTATGGTTGAATTCTATATGACACTTCTAAAATTGTCATCTAGTGGATTCATGAAACTTGTAAAAATGCCTTAAAAGTGTCTGATAGTGGATTTATGACATAAAAGAGATGCGGGGGGAGTTCTAAAATGTTTCAGTTTCACTAAAAAATTCTCCCTGGCATTTATTATATATTAAAGAAGGGAGACACTATACATTAAAGATGGATCCTTCGTAGTTCATTCACAACCCTTTCCAACCATTAAGTACGAAGTTTGATATCTATTGACGTATTCCATTCTCCTAAGATTCATTGGGAAACTCATTCTTGACGTGTGAAAAGTTGAATTGTATCCAATAATGATAAGGAAATCACGTCATCATCTCCCTCGTCTCCCTAAGAAGAAGAAGAATACGACCATGGAAGTAGATTCAAATTTCTTATTTAATATTATGGTGTCTTATTATATCTAATAAATATCAATCATTTATTTATATAAATTTTATATGGATCTCATAAAATAAATAATTGAGATTTTATAAGATAAAATAAGACAAAATAATATTGGACAGAAAATTTTATCTCAAAGAAATACTCTCTCTCCATATTTTTCTTAAAACTTGCATGTCATTTATTTTCACATTTATTAGTTAGCTACACAAGCATTATTTTTATCTTGTTTTCTATTTTGGTCAACATTATTAATTCCGCTTACCGCACATTACCATATTAGCATATTTCTAATTATTTTCGTTCTCTATTAATTAGTCTCTATGATCATTGTCTCAAGACATATACAAATATAAAAGAGAACTTGCCCTTCCTTGCATACCAACTGAAGAATAGAGAGCTTGAAGAACAAAAGGAAATGGGAAGTGAAGCAAAAGCTGGCCATGTCCTTGTACTGCCATTCCCTTCTCAAGGTCACATAAACCCCCTTCTGCAATTCTCCAAACGACTAGTCTCAAAAGGCGTGAGGGTCACTCTGGCCTCCGCTACTTCGTATCTCAATTCCATGCAATGGCAAGTAAGTTACACCAACTTTGACGTTGAACCCGTGTTTGATGGGGTTGACAATGGCGGATCAGAAACCATTGATGAATATATTGAGCGTTTCAATGCTAATATACCACGTAGCCTCGCTGAGCTCATTGACAAATTCAGTAGAACGGCGGACCCCATTAAGTGCGTTGTTTATGACTCTGCTCTAGCTTGGGCTCTGGACGTGGCTCGCAGCTCAGGAGTTGCAGGTTGTCCCTTCTTTACTCAACCTTTTGCAGTCAATGCTTTGTACTACCATTATCTTCAAGGGTTGTTGAAATTTCCATTGGAGGAGACTGCTGTTTCTTTACCTGCCATGCCAGCATTGGAGTTCAAAGATCTGCCTTCTTTAATTTATGAGAGAGCATCTCATCCAGCGATATGCAACTTGATTCTCAGCCAGTTCTCTAATATTCAAGATGTTTTTTATATTTTCTGCAACACATTTAGTGAACTTGAGCACGAGGTAAATCTCAAAATCCATAGAATTAATGATGTTGACAATATGCCATGGTACGTTAGGAACATTTTTGATACGTTAAGGTGCTTCTAATGCAGCTAACTGTTCATTTTGCTGTTATTAGTTAGAAGTATGGATGGCTAGCAAATGGCCGATTAAACCAGTAGGACCAGCAATTCCATCGATGTTCTTAGACAAGCGCTTGGATGGTGATCGAAACTATGGAGTCAGCTTCTTCAAGCCAAGTACCGACACTTGCCTGAAGTGGCTAGACTCCAAAGATCCGAAGTCAGTTGTTTACATATCATTTGGTAGTATGGCTGCTTTAGGAGAAGACCAAATGGCAGAAATGGCCTGGGGTGTGAAAGCAAGCAACTTCAACTTCATATGGGTGGTAAGAGAGTCAGAGCTGAAGAAACTTCCGACCAACTTTTCAGAGCAGACGTCAGACAAGGGTCTAGTTGTGACATGGAGCCCTCAGCTTGAAGTTTTGGCTCATGACTCTGTTGGCTGCTTCATAACTCACTGTGGGTGGAATTCAACACTGGAGGCATTGAGCTTGGGGGTTCCAATGGTAGCCATGCCTGTGTGGACAGACCAACCAACTAATGCAAAGTATGTTACTGATGTTTGGCAAGTAGGAGTTAGAGTGAAGGCAAATGAAAAGGAAACAGTAACCAAAGAAGAGATAGAACGTTGTATAAGGGAAGTCATGGAAGGAGAAAGAAGCAGCGAAATCAGAAAGAGTTCAGACAAGTGGAAGAAGCTGGCCATAGAGGCAGCAGATGAAGGGGGAAGCTCCGACAAGAACGTTGAGGAATTCGTAGCAAAACTGAAGGCATTCCCATCACTATCAAAAATTCAGCAGCTTGACCGCTCACATACACACCCTGAAAACTAAAAACGTATCCCTATAGTTGCCTAGTCCACCGCTTTACCTGCAATAGCATTAAATAAGAACGTTTTTTCTGCAACTACAGTATCTCCAAGAGTTGGTATGAAACTCCATAGGAAAAACAACAAAATTGAAGGGAAAGTGAAATTTTTATGTTTCTGGACCGACTTCCTCTATCCATTTTGATGCTTTTTCCAAAATCATTTGGTTCCCTCTCTAAGCTTGATATTGCAACTGGTCCCTTTACTTACCTTAATCCTTATATCTATATTAACAATCAAACTAAATCTTAGTCCCTTTACTTACCTTAATCCTATATGTATGTTAAGATTAATAATAACATTTCTTCTATCCCGTATTCATTAATACTAATAGGTTCTAAGACTGAAGATCTGTAGCAAAACAAGTTTATATTGCGTTGGTTGAAAGAAAAGAGAGAAATTTGGTTTTCGAAACTGTCCTGACCAAAACAAAATTATTTTCTGATCTTTAACTTGTTTAGTAATTTCCTTTTGTCTTTCACCTTAAACACAGTTAGGATTAATCTGTTTATGTGTGAGAGGGGAAAATTATGATATCATTATGATAACATTTCTAGTGCGCTAACAAGTATTAGTGCTGTATATATAACAGGATTCTTTATTTCGGGATGTTTACACCAAAATGGATGACAAGTACAACATTTTGCTTCCTCATTTTCGATCTTTACTTTAATGTTTTTGTAAAAGATAAAATCCATGGAAAACAAAGGCGTTTGTACATATTACACATACAATGGACCTTTTACCGACTTCTTTTAGCTAGAGCGAAAGATCAAATGGGGATATAACTCATTTTCCATTTGATCTCTCAGTTAACTGTCCAAGGTCTTTTCTTGTTATTCATTTCCTCAGCACGCGTAACTTGAAGCATCCAAGTAAGTTCTAAGCTCATGTAATTTTCAATGCTTAGTCTTTTCCTTCCCTCGTCCAGGCAACGGGTGCCTCTTCTCATAACCTGCACATGTTACCGTACCAATGAGTAGGAACAAGAAAGGCAAAGCTCATGATATTAGTAACTGAAAAAGAAATTAACACTCTATCTACTAAGGTTTAAATCCAACAGCCTTTTGATATTACTTGCAAGACTCTGCAGGCCCCAACTCTGATTTGATTAAAAAGTGCAGGCATGAAGTTAGTAGTCTAATAATTTTACTTGCTCTCTGCTGTATGAAATTTTGCCATTATATTGCTCAAACTTTGAATAACAGTACTCATCTTACACTTGGGGTATTCTACGTTTTCCCTAAGAAGCATTTCCTTAGTTGTTGGACCACGAGGAACAACAAAACTAGATTTCAAGAGAAAGAAAGCCGCAATACAAATTTTGACACTGTCATTAACTTACTATTATTTCTAAGAAATCTGGTTAGAAAACATACCAAGGCAGCTTGAATGTATCTTTCCACCATCCTTGCTTTGAGCAGTTTGCAACTATTCTGTCCAATCGTACAATGATCTCGGAGAAGGTTGGCCGACCGACAGGTTCTGGATGCCAGCATTCATCAATCAACCTGCAGGCATATCAAGACCTTGTCTACTTAAGCATCATATTCTAATCCATCTCATATGCTAAGCAGGGACAACACTAGCGAACATATTATCGAATGTCTCATCAGAGTGGTTACATATGCAAAATAAATTTAAACTCATCACTGTAGTGAGGGTTTTGGATTCAAATTCTCATCTAGGAGGAAAGGGATCGGGGATGGAGAGCGTCACCCTTTATTGTGTAACCCATAACCTGATAGGTCCTTCTAGATAAAGAAAGAAAACGGATGTATTATCAATCTTAAAAACTTACTCTCTGAGATCTGGTGGATAACTTCTTAGTTTGACTTTGAATGGGGGTCTCTTTTTCTCTAAGCACATCATTCTCACAACCTCTTCATGAGACTTGGGATGGAATGGCTGTACTCCCTCAAGCATCTACACAAAACAAGAAAACAATCTCAAAATGAAGTGCGTAATGATCAAATTTTAGAATTATCACAGTTAAAAAAATGGTTGGATGATATGAAATGGAAATTGTTAAAGGAAAAAAAAGGAAAAAAGAAGTCTTCCACATTGGTGTTACAATTTGATGTGATGAATCTCCTCATGAAATGCAAGCTTTCTTCTCTTGGCCATATGAGCAAGGCATAACTTACATCAACCTAACAAGTATTAGCGTATGAGATGATGCAGCCAGTCTCTACGAAAAAAAAAACTAGGTTTACCTATGGTGTCTCGAAAGTTAAAACTGTGGAACTAAATCAGACAGCACTAGGTACTTGAAAATGAAAAAGTTTGCAGGAATGGACATTTGTGGGTGACTCAAGAGAACAGGATATCTTAAACAGGGCCAACATCCGAATACGAATGATTCTGATGCCATGATCTCAAAAGGCACCTCAAGGGGACGAGGATTGCTAAGCCTTATAAGACATAATATGCTCATGTTCCTATTCTAATATTTATTTATCATGCCTAATATTGTTGATCGTGCCGACTGATCATATATTAGAAAAAGGAAAGATACCTCGTACAAAATAACGCCAAAAGAATATGTATCCACAGATCTATCAAATATTTCATCTTTGAATATTTCTGGTGCCACATATATATCTACAAAACCAGCACAATGACATCATTATTTCAAATTAAGTCAAGAATCAAAGCAATGTTAGTTCTCTAAAGAAAATGTGATTTGACCAATTAAGGTATCAAGAATAAAATAAAAATAATAAATTCCAGACAAATCATAATTACGTATTGGCCAAACAAAATTACGTCCTAGTTATATAAAACATTTTATAGGTTACATTTATTCTGGTACTAACTGGATGGAAATAGTAACTTACTTGAAGGACAAATGGAAGTTTCTGGCACTAATCTAGCCTTGTCAGGCGAAATCTGTGACATACTTATCAAGCCAAATCCAGATACCTTCAACTGACCACCACTATCCAGCAAAATATTTCTGGCACCTTACCGAAATTTCAATCATTAAAGACGTTCATTTTAATGATATAATTCTCAACTATACATCAAATTAACTTCTTCATTTAGGTGTCGTACTTTGGCTTTAAGTCACAATGGATGACTGGGTCTGGTTTGCATTCGTGCAGATAATTCATACCCCTGATAGTAAGAGATCAAGCGAGACAGTTCAAAACTCAAAGAACATGTGGAGAAAAATTAGAGAAGTCTAACAGAATACAAAATAAACTTATTATTATTCTTATTCTTTTATCTGTTTGTTGTTTTGATGTTTCTGTTCCACATCAATGGAAAGTATTGGGCTGTGATTGAAACTCAGAAAAACTTAACTCAGACAAAAAGCAAGCGAAGTTATTCAGAAGTTTCACTTGCCTTGCAATATCAAGAGCAAATCTCAAAGATTTGGATGGTGACAGCCGCCCTTTCTTTTGAAGATAACTTGATAGGTCACCCTGATATCAGGAAATTCTCAGAGCAAAAATTAAAATATTCAATTGAGGACATGGAATAACTGTTACAAGTGTTAACACAATTTTCACATCAAAACAACTTAGCGAACCCAAGTATAGGACTACTAAAAACCAAATTCAAATCTGTGATGTGCACAGTTTCATTTTATCACTTACAGGAATTCCAAGCAAAACTCAGAAAATAAAGTTCATTCCAAAAAATGTTTACGATCAAATTTTTAATTCATAGAAGGAAATAAATGAGAGAGATCAAGAGGGGCAGACGTGTCGCTTACTTTGGAATGATACTCTACAACAATCATCATTGGTACATTCTGGGTAACAGCTCCAACAAACTGAACCACATTAGGATGTCGAACCTTTTCTAGGAAGGTTAGCTCATGTTTGAAAGCATTTCTGTTATCAATTTAATCCAAAAAAAAAAAACAAAAAAGATCATGTGGGGAATGTACTATCAATGTTTTGAAGTACAGGTACGAATCAATAACTGCGTTGCGCTCCGAGCAAGAAGACAAAGAAGCTAGCCACAGAATAAGGCATGAAACTCATGTCTATCCTCTTCTAACATGTCAATAAACTCAATCATTCACTACAAGGCCATATAAGCTTTTTTTTTAATGCCAAAGGAAACCAATCAATGGGAGAAAAAGACAAAGAAGATAAGTCGGACACATGCTATTGTTGCTTAAACCAATCAAGAGTTACAAGCTTATAGTAATCCACACAATTGTTTCAAGCATCAAGAAAATAATAAAGTAACAACTAAAGAGGAAGATAATCTCGAATTGGAATGCAGGAGGCACATGGACATGAACCATTATGAAATGCGGGGTCCTTCATTGCAAAGTCAATGGACAAATATGAATGTGCCTAGTAAAAAGCAGAAACATCATGTACATTAATTTTCGGTCTGATAGTTGCTGTCAGAATAAGATAACAAGTTTGTATTCCCTTAAAAACAGATTAAAAAATAATCTGAAAATGAAATGTTAAAGAAACCACATACATGCTTTCAACGTCCGAATAGCTGTCCTTATCGAGTATCTTTACAGAAACCTTGGTCCCATTCCATTTAGCAACTTGATATGATCCCTGTTCAGGAAGACAACACTTAATGACGCAAAGGTCATAATAAAAGCCCAGCTGTAACTAGAACTGCTAAGATGTTTCCACGTCACGGATTAAAAAAAACTGGTTGCCATCGCTAGAACATAATCAAATTAAGAACTTTATCAGATACAAATTCAATTAGAAATCGAAAGGGTAAAGAGCATGCCTTTGCGATACCGTCAGACTTCCGAACCTGAAGCTCTAACGGATTAAGTTCATATTCTGGAACTTCCCTAGGATTTGCAACACACATTGGGGTCTTTCTGGTTTTCTAAATCAACATATTAAAAAACATTTAAGCATCCATCTTCATATATTCATAACAAAAATTCAAAACCAAAAAGCAAAAAGATTTAACTTCTGCTTGAAGGAATAAAAAAGATTCCAAATCTGTACCGGCGCTTTGGCTCCTCGGGCCTTCAAGATATTGTAAACATCTACATTTCCATAATATTTGGCATCAGCACATGCCTGTACACATATGAACACCAAAATTGATTGAAAGAAATTGGGCAGAGAAAAGGTGACAAAATGAAATGAAGGAATTGACAATACCGTACTGCCCCAGCGATCACGAGCGTCGATATTAGCCTTCCGACTCAACAAAAGCTTAACGACCTCAACATGGCCCTCACAAGCGGCGATATGCAGGGCGGTCCTCCCATCCAAATCAATGCTGTTGACATCAACCCCTTGGTTCAACAAATCCTCCAGTCCCCTCACGTCCCCTCGACAGGCGAGGAACAGCAGGTGCATCGTAGAGTCCAGATTCTCCGGCACCGTGAGCTGGTCTTCGGCGACGTTGGGACTTCGACGGATGGGATCAAGCGAGGACTGACGGCCGAAGCTGAAGCGCAAGTTGTTACGGCGAGGATCGAGGGAGAGGTTCCGTGAGAGTTGGCGGCTGAAGCTCCTGCGGAAGGAACCCGTGGAGAATTGCCGGGAGATCCCTCGCTTTAGCTGCTTCGCAATGCCCTCCATGCGTCCGCGATATTTCTTCACAGACGAAGCTGAAGCTGCAGTGCATAAGGAAGGAAAATGAGTGAATTGATCGGATTCGAGAGAACGCGAGCTCTCGACTTCCGGCAGTTGAGGTGTGGAACAAAGTAGGCTGATAAAAGCCGTGAGAGATCCGATCAAATCGGTGTGAATGAGACAGACTAAAGAGAGAGATCGCAAGAGGCAAAGGAGACTTTTTGGTTGCGTTTTGTGAGGGAAGCAAGAGAGAAAGAGGAGCGAAAAAGCCGTTAATAGTATAAATAAAGCAGTTATATTCGCTACTTGTCACACGTCACCGTTTTTTCTCAATACTTCGTTACACTGCCATTTTCTCTCTCTCTCTCTTTGTTCCTTTATGTTTTCATGCTTGGTGAGTACAACATGAATTGAAGAATAAGCTTAGGCTTAGCTTCAAAAGATTAGTGGACAATTAAGAAGAGGGTGAATGTAGGAATTTGAGTTATGTCTTTGTGAAATTAGAGAATAAGAAACTAAGATCTTTTGTCTAATATTACCCTGTCTTATTCTACCTCATGAAATTTTAACCGTTTATTTTGTAAGACTTACGCGAAATTTAGGTGAGATCTATATAAAACTCATATAAATAAACAATTAATATTTATTAAATATAATAAAATATCATAAAATTAGATAGGAGATCTGAACTCGTGAATAAACATCATATTAAAATAAGAGCGGGTAATTCTACAAGAGAGGGAGGGGTTAGGATGGCAGGTCGTACAGGGGTCCACTACTCACTATCAGAGGGAGCCCTTGAGAAAGACAAGTAGGTGCGGCACTAGTGAGGTTTGAGATAAGCGATGGCTTCAGAGATGTAGTGAGACTTGGTCAGAAATTATATAATATGCATTTAGGTCACACCGTCACCAAGCAAAGGCCCTAAGATCATGGGTTGGATGATGATTCTTTTATCTTCGATCCCTTCAATTTCTGGTTGATTGGAGTAAAGTCAGGTGAGTCCATTACTTTTTAGTCACTCACCTTTATATAAGTTAAATCTTGTGACAGCTTTGTCTGTGTATCATCTTTTAGAAATTAAACGGACCTAGTTAGGTGAACAAAAAGATATAAAGCTATAAAGCTACTTCAACGACAGGAGCTAACATTTTCTTGCCGACATACCAATTAGGAGATAGAAAGTTTTTTCTTTTTGAGAATTGAGGATATAAAGTTGAAAGAAGGAAATCCATCATACACAGTAATAAGAGATTATTGAAAACATACTGATTTCAGGAGAGTACAAACAAGCATATCAATGATGAGCAACAACTACCAGCTTTCTGCCAAGGTTTAGGCCAGTGAATACACCAATTAGAGATGCTGGAGCAGTCTCAATGCCTTGAGAAATGTCCTCAACATACACGATCTTTTCTTGTTTGATGTAAGGTAATACCATCTGCAGATACTCTGGATATTTGGGATAAAAATCATGGCCCACAAACCCTTTCATGAGCACCCTTTTGGCTACAAGGACACTCAAGTTGTGCACACCTTCAGGCTTCTCAAGGTTGTATTGTGAAATCATCCCACACACTGCAATACGACCGTTCTCTCTCATGTTCATCAGCACTGCATCCAGCATCTTTCCCCCGACATTTTCAAAGTAAATATCGATGCCCTCAGGAAAGTATCTGCCAAATACAAACAATGAATGAATCTGAAGGGTATAGCATTGTGAATTTCAGATCTTATTCTTGACGATAAAAACATAAGTTCAGGTCCCTAGCCTTTTACCCAGCTTCTCAACAATAAAACTGCTGAAGCATCTTGTTTATGCAGAACAGGTTAGAAAGTAGTCTTTTGTCGCTTAAGGATTGACGACCAATGAGTTAGTTCTACAAAAAAAAATACCAGAATATGCTTACCATGCTTCATACTCATATTAAAACTACCTTTTAAGGGCAGCATCTAAGTCTGGCTCTTCCTTGTAATTGAAGGCCTCATCATACCCAAGTTTGTTCTTTAGCAGGTCAACCTTTTCATTCAATAAAGAATACCAAAAAGACAAATATCAGAACTTGCATTCAAAGCGGTAATCGAACTCGCATATTCTGTTGAGAAACTAGAAGACCTTTTCCTTGGAGCCAGCACTTCCAACGACGTAGCAACCCATTAATTTTGCAAATTGCCCAACAAGCTGACCAACAGCCCCTGATGCTGCAGATACATATACGTATTCACCTTTCTTAGGGGAGCACACCTCATGGAAACCAGCATAAGCAGTTACACCAGGCATACCTAATATTGAGCAGGAATCAACAACAATAAGAAGCAGATAAGAGTAGCTCTAGATAAGTGCTGAGTTCATAACAAAGGAAAAAGAAAGCAGACCTAAGATTCCAGTGTAGTATGAAAGAGGCACATCAGTATGTACAATCTTGATCAGGAGTGGTGGTGATACATTGAGACTGTACTCTTCCCACCCTGTAAAACCCCAGGCCAAGTCACCTTTCTTGTAGGCAGGATGTGTAGAATCCAAAACTTGAACCACGCCATATCCATTTATAACCTGCAGAATAAAAATATCAGAGCATAAAAAATTACTGTTGGGCTCCTCAAAACGCATGATCATTAGTAGCACATTACCATTTGAAAGTACTAAACAAAAGAAAAACTTTTCCATCGCTTCCAAACATCGATTTTTATCGAAAATGTTGAGCGCTTTCTGAATGGCTGTCATAATTTAAAATCAAAGTCCCAACCATTTAAACAATGTAATATTCCAACTTACTGGATAGAGCTTAGGTATCCCTAAGGACTCTAACCTCCCAAAATTGGAATATAAAACTCCTAGTAGAAACACAAGATAGGCAATCGGAGACAAAAGGGTATTGATTAAACTAACCTTTCCTGGCTCAAAATGATCCATAAGGGTAGGACCATCAACCTTGGTCATTCGAAAACGCATATAAGGATCACACGACAAGTAAAGATTCTTAACCAAGACTGCATCTTTGGTACCTTCTGGGATCTTCAGTTTAATTGAGCCAGTAATAATTTGGAAGTCCGACTCTTCTGGGTACCCAATTACGTAATTCTTGAGAATCACCTGTTTGTTGCTAACCTCCTCTGCCATGGTCAAGGGCTGCAAGAGCTGATTCGGGGTCTCGCTCGTATGCACAATTTAGACAAAGTCTGTAACTTGACAGAGTGGGAACGGGTGTAAAGACTGTTGCAGACTTGCAGTAAACATGTACAGATATTTTCTGCTATAATTAATTAATTATAAAGGCATATACGTCTTTTCAACGCACTAATCGGACTTTTTTCCACTGACTTTGAAAATGAACCACTGAAAAATATTTTGTACTTAAATTTGGGGACTTTTAGTGCCAAGTTCTTATATTAACCATGAAACGACTTTGGACTTTGGACTTTGCCAAGTTCTAAGATGGCAGGGTCTTGTTGGACACAGGAAAAGGTTTAATGAGCAACAGTTGGATTTTGGCTTTTTAAGGCGTAATTCAAGTTACTTGGATTCGTCTTTCTACTAATTTTCAAGTATAGATTTTCGAGTCGTTATTTACATTAAACTTGATTATAATTTTTAAGTACGTAATTTATAAATATTATGTATGCTAAAAAAATTATGTAATTTTATAAAATATTATATGCACTAAAAAAAGTATTGTGAGTTTCTATTATTCTATTATAAAAAAAATTGAACTTTACTATGTACTTAATAAATTGTGTATAATGAATAAAAAAATATTTGAGTTTTATAATTACAATATTGCGGTAAATGTGATGTTTTATTTAAAATATGTGATTAAATATTTAAATATTTATTCGTAGTTAAATATTTTTATTATTCATTCTTACTTTTTCAATCACTACATGAATTACAACAAATCATTTTGTTTAAACATTTGACATTATATTCATTAATTTATTTAACCTTTTTGTCTAAATATTTTCTCGTAAAAGTTTGTAACTATTTTTATATATAATTTTGTAGTGAGATATGAAATGATAATGTTACTTAGAAACAATTGATGACCAATTACGTTTTATAAAGGGGTTTGTGTTCATCAACAAAAACTTATTCAAGAAGTATTAAAAGATGTTCTACAATCTTATAAATAAAAAGAAATTAACTGCTATTTATATTAGGATAAAAAAGTTGATATTATCAACATAATTATAAGAACATGTTATTACTTAAAGATTTTACAAAATTATTGCAATTAGTTAAATACAATCCAACTAATTAATTACTGTAAATGATCATATGGATTAACTTCGCATCTCCCTAAAAATGCAACCTTATGTAAATTGCACAGGGTTTAAATTAGACAGTATCTGACGGAATATAAACACAATTGAAAAATTAATGAAGATGTCTAAAGTCTGCTTACAATGTGTAGTGCAAATTAGTTATTGTACCACAGATGAACAAGAATGATATATATATATATATATGTGTGTGTGTATATATATTTAACAAAAAGTTTAATATGGCTCCTATAGAAGATAATGTTATCTCCGGTAGTAGTTACATCTCCAACATTTTCAAAATGGAACAAAGTTACTCCAAAAATTTGCACTCCATCACACCTCCGTTAAATACACGTTATGTCCATGTTTTTTTTGAAATTTTAAAATACTTGAAATTACTAAAGAAACATTGTTTACAATGAACAAAGAATACCAAAAACACACCTATACAGGAGAAACAAAAAGAGAAAGTAACATTTCAAGCCACTGTCACAGAGCCGCTGTCACAAAGGAGACATAACATTCGGCTACCAGAATCAATCCACATCTAGATCTTCCAACGACTTCCAATAGCCAAACAAAATTGATGCTGCATCCCATGGGCAATTATGGTCTCCCTGATCAAGTTAATAATATAATCCGCTAACTCGTATTTGGTCCGTTCTAATTGCTTGTAAATACTTCTGTTTCTCTCCCGCCATATGTGATAATGGACCATTTGGAAAGAGGTCCTAATGAGGAGACTATTCGGCCTTCTTTGACGAACTGCACTAATAACCCCGTCTAGGACATTATTCCACTCATAAGTAAAATTCAGGTTGCTCACTAGATATAAAATGCAATTCCAAACTGATTTGGTAAACTCACATTCAAAAAACAAATGGTTTCTGCTTTCATCGACTAACTTACATAGTACACAAATGGGATCATAACTACCAAACCACCTGTCATTTGTTCTTAATCTATTTTTGATGGTCAACCATAAATGAAAAGCTGCTTTAGGACATAATACCTGTTTCCAAACAAGGTCAGACCATGGAACTGCTTCCGTTAACCTTCTCCAAATGGTACGAGCAGAAGAAGTTGTGAAGTCTCCATTTTGAGTAAGAGTCCATAACATCTTGTCCGGAGCGTTATGAAGGGAGATACCTTGCAAATAGTTGATAAGAAGATAGCCAAACCTATGCCTAGACAGGCTGTCACTCTCCCGCACAACCCATGCTAAAGTGGCGTTCTTATGAATACGAATACGAACTTCGTTTAATTCATCACACAGCCAAAGGGGACTCATCATATGCCAATTGTCAAACCAGAAATAGATGTCATCTCCATTCCCAATTCTACTACGAATCAAAGGATAAATCTTTTCACGCAAGTCCAGCAAGCTTTTAAAAATCCAAGAGTGATCGTACCTTATTTGGAGTTGCTAGAAGCTTTGATCATGAAGGCGGTAAGCCTGCACCCATTTGACCCACAAAGCTTCTTTGTCCACAAATAAGTGCCAAATACGCTTCATAAGCAGGCTATTTTGCATTATAGAAAATGAAATAATGCCCAAGTTGTAGAGCCCGGCCTCTACCGCCATCACTCCAGGTATTGTCCTCTTTGGTCAAGGGTGAGTCCACGACTCGAACCCA
>JANITW010000005.1:10483040-10493937 GCA_027564335.1 Erythroxylum williamsii | reverse complement strand
CGGGAACTTCCCGGAACAAAAAAGTTTTGTTTTCCGCACTGTGTCCATGTGATGGACACCCCGGGATTTTCCTACAGTGGTATCAGAGCCACTTGTGTTGTATAAACAGTTGAAATGATAACTAGGTCGGAGTTCCTTTGTGAATTGAGCTGTGTAGCATGCTGCCTATGTATATTTCGAAATCTGTACAGAGTTAGGGTTTTCGAAATTTTCTTGCATAGACCTGCTCATGAGATGTTGCTGAATGTGTCTATAAAAGGAAAAAATTTATCAATGTCGTTTGATATGGTTTTGCTAATTTATTCCCTAAAGTTTCGGATGCTGTCTTGTTGAACATTTCTGAAACAGGTATACTTGTAAATTCGAGAATAAATTCTAGAAAAATTGTTTTTCGGTATATGTTGCCATTATGCATGAGCATGAAATGCATTTTCTAAATTTCTCTTTGATCTCATATGTACCAAATTTTAGGGTTCTAATTACAGTTATAACCTAAAAGTGGCAATCAAGTGACTCATTTGTCACATGTCACTTTCTTATGGTCTCTTTTGGTTTTTTAATCTACTAGTCTATTTTTTTCCAATTTCTACTCCAATTTTTAATGACACTTGTCATTAAATCTTAATGTCACATATCAAAATTTTTACTGTCATTTGACATTTATTTCTACTGCCATTTATCAATTGTTCTGTCAGTTGACATTTTTTCTGATCCAAAAATACCCTTAAATTCTAGAAAGTTCTCATATTTCACCAAAAATTTTAATTCACTATTTATACACTCCAACTCAATTTGAAGACACATAATCCATAATTCACATTATAATCGCATTAAAATAATCATTTCTACCTAAAAATGTCAAATGAGTGCATAAACGATTCATTGTAATGTGTGCAATAGTCAAATGTACGTGTATCTATACTAACATTATGCATGAGTATGAAATGCATTTTTCTAATATCTCATTTAACTTCATCACTCAAATAATTTCTTCCAATTGAATATATTCGATAGACTCACTAGGTCTTTCAACCATTTATTTAGTCATTCACTATCTTAACTAGTTCCTCAATATATCTCATATTACTTACAATTTTCCACTTCCTGAGGCGATAACACCAATAACAGGTCATATCGATATTTCTTAGTATACTCACTTATAACACATTATGAATCTAAGACATATTGCTAGTAATACAAACTCATAAGTCCATGGTCTTATTCTCACAATAATTTCATATGGACCAAATTTTTATCGGGCTTAGTTCCTTTTTAACCTAAGCTCACCTTACCATGGCAATACTCTTAGAATCATTTCACCTTTCGCTTGATATTTTATATCTCTTTAGTGTTAATACAGTTAACTCTTATGTCTATCTCACTATATTCCATATCTTTGGTTTTGATCCACCTAACTCGTTTATCTTTCTTGAATCACTTAATTTCTAATATAGATCAACTTCACTTATCAACTACATCTCCAATCAATTCTGACCTTCAACTATTTTAGGTCTTATTAATCCAAATATAAAAGCAGACGGCTCTTTCTGTCATATAACGCCTCATATAGTATTATAATGATATAACTATGATAATGATTGTTAGGCTTAAAGTCAATTACAACTATACATTGACCTCAGGTTCCTATGAACTCCAAAATATAAGCTTTAAGTATGTCTCTAACAGTTAAGACTGTTAACAACTAATACCTGCAGTCCCTTGTTTCTACATCCTTAGCCATTAAATACTAATTCGGCGTATCCCTACTAGGATGTATAACATATATTGTTACTTATACTATCTCTAGTAATGACTTTGCTTAATCATCTTTTTTGGGTATACATATTTCTTATTTCAATCACAAAGTATTTTCCAATTCAAACTCAAAATTTGGATTCATTTTCAATACTTCAATAAGATTCATAATTTATGAATCCTCAATTTAAATCATTTCATGTGAAACTGATCTTAAATTCAATAGCTAGTAGTACTTTAATTTGCCAAAACTTTAACTCGACATTCTATGCTCTTGTGATACCCATATATCCCCTAGGAGGATATGCAAGTGTCACACTCACAAACAGAACATACAAACCAAAAGCATTCTAAAAATTCCTTAAAACCAAATCAGAAAATCATACATTATATTACATTGAATTAAATGGAAACTTGTTTTAAATCCCAATCCAAACTGAAATATAGTTATTACAAACTTACAAACAAACTCAAATTCATACACATCCGATACAAGCCAAAATCAAACTCAAAATTCATCTTTATCAAAACAAAATTCAGACTCCTTTGGCCATTGTGGTTGACTTGTGCTAGTCTTTACAACCCTCTCACAGAACCTACACGGGCCAAATTCACCGTGCTAAGCATATAGCTTAGTGAGTGATAACTAAAGTATGCAAAACTGACAACTTATAATACTGAATCAAGTCACAGTAGAAGCAAACATTAAAAGATTGTCTTTCTGATCAATTCAGTCATAAAACATTTCAGAACAGATTGTACAAATAGCATAATTGAATATCAAAAGAGGATATAAACCCTTCATATCAGAACGTAACAAATCAGAACATAAGTTTGTTTATATCAAAATCAACATGTATCATAATACAAACTTAGATGATTGCTAATCCATTTATAGAAGTGGATAACGAGACTTACACAAGAGATACCATGGTCGGTATCAATAAACAGGAGAGACTAAAATCTCAATAACAGGAGACTCTAAAGTGTCGATAATAGGAGAGATAGAAGTCTCGACACCAAAGTATTACAAAAATAGTTGCAGATCCTTCTAGGCATGCCTATTTACCCACAACTAGGACATAACAGTTTCAAAAACAGAAACGTCTGAAATTCAATACACGTATCAATCATTAGTTTCATACCATGCATTCAAACATGTAACATTCTTACAGCTTTGTAAATCATTCAATGAATTCAAATCAATAGTAAACAAAACAGTCAAAGTAAAACTATTAAAATTTTACTTACAAATACTCAAAAATTACTTACAGATGAAACCATCTAAATTACTTACAATTACTCATTTAACTGAATAAGCCCATTTAAGAATATATCATGTATTATGAATATCTAATAACAAATTCCAAGTTTTTTAACCGTAATCTTATCACATTATTTATTCATATTAAACAATACTCAAAACTATATCATAAAGTTCTTAAGCTACAACAGAAATTTTAACTCAACTTTAGAATAGATTTTGGATCTCGTAAAAAAATCAGAATTACAATTTTATTTCTTCAAGACAATTATACCTTTATGACTCTAGTAAAAATTGAAATGAATAATCATCTCATTCAGGGCTCTACAGATCCAGATATAATCAAAATACTAAAATGTATTCAATGAAATATTCCAGGTCATACTATTCTAACAGACTCCCTCACTTTCATTCAAGTATTTTTTTTCAAATCAATTTAGAAGGCTATTAATTTTTATGGAGAGGTAGAACAATGTGTTAGGAATCTATTAGTTTAAGAATCAAGTCATTTAGATATCAGATGAAGAAGTTATAGCAAATTGAATGAAAAATGTTCAAAAACAATTGATTTTGAGAAAACTTGCCTGCAACATCATCAACGAAGTCACAATGTGTAGAAGCACGATCACGACTCATGACCTTCTCCATCTACACGATCATGCTTTCTTCTCTTCTTCACTAAACATCTCTTCTTCTTCTCTCCTTCTTTCTTTCATTAATTTCCAAATTTACTCAATCTCACTTCAATCTTCTTCAATTAACTCAAATGAAACTTAAACCAATTCTTCTAACTTTCATTTAAGCACAATATCATAAAACAAATAAAAAAGCCATCCATCCTATAATAAAGTTTTTACAAACCCTTAATCAAAATACAAATTGTCACATATTGTCAGATATAACTTAAAAACTCAAACAAAACAACTTCTAAAACAGATTAAAGACCTTTTTATAATCAACAATTTTAGGATAGGTTAGAGTTAGATAGATGGGTTAGATAACTAAAAAAGTTATAGAATAAGCTCCATAAATAGTCTTAGACTATTCTATTTGCATATCTGCCTTCATTCTTTGTACTTTTTTGACTCTTCGAAGTTCTTACTATGTGGTTTTAAAATTAGGTCCAAAATAATGTGTTTCAATATATCTTTAGAGATCAACACAAGCTGAACAATTTAATCTTTCAAAGATGTGTATAGTTTTTGGATCTAGGAATGCATAGTTTCCACCCATTTTTTAATAGCCTGGGTTTGGTGGATAAGTCCATCAAACTTGGTATCAATTCAGTAAAGAACTTTACTTTGGGCTATATCATTATTAGTGTGTCAGTTGAGTACTTCATCTGTAGGATTGGATATAAAGGTACCATGAGAAGCGATTTCTATTGAAAGAATATAAAGGTTGGAGATAACCTTCCTAGTATCATCTGTGCACCTCTCCAGGGGAAGAAACTCATCCTCATGTGGTCTCATCACCAAACAAGGAACTGTTACTGGAGTAATAATAGGAAAGGGAGAAATAATGGGTTGAGATCTGTTGGGAATTGGTTCTATAAGGAATAGATGTTCTTTTCCAACAACTTTAAGTAGCTCATAAAAAGTTGTAGGTTTGGGTCCTGGGTTTTTAAGCTCAACTCGAGATCTTCAATCTGGGTCATGATTAGCATGCCTAGGATGGAGTTTTTGGGAAGGTTGATAATAATGGATTTCTTTAGGTTGTTGCCTTCCTTTGTGTCAAAGTTTTTCACACAATGATTGATCCACATCCTGTATAAATAGTTCTCAATGACAATTGATGGACACATATTGACCATCAGATTTAACATAGTAGATAATAGATCCATTTTTGCCTTCTTTGTATGATAACACCGATTAAAGCATTAAAATAGGTCTAGATGTGCCAAAGGATCCAAGCTAGTCTTTATTGGGCCTGGTATAGATGGATTTAATAGATCATCTCTTAGTGTCCTCATAATAGGTAGAGGAGTATGGAAAGAATACTTGTGATAAGCGTAAAATACCTTCTGATAGTTAGTAATTCATTATATTGGCATTAACATTTTAGGTTCCATTAGTGGCAATTTTTTTGAAATATGGATGGTAGTAGTCTGCTCATGACCTCGATCTATAACCATATACAAAGCATCGAAAGATGAATTTGGAAAGTTTGGATCTACATTATGGTTTTGTAAGTGATTGATCATTTAGTGGTACAAACTGGTCATGATTATTTTAAGGTCTTGCTCTGCTCTAGTAATTTGGATTTGAACTTGGAATCTTTCAAATAAAGTGAGATTGTCCAATCTAATGTTAAAATTAGAGACTATGATGAGAATGACACTTTCATTATTGATCAATGTATTTTAATAAGTCATATAGACATTGTCAAGAAAAAATATGCTAGCAGTTGTAGGATTTCCTTTTCTTCTATGGGGAGTCAGAACAAGTATAATTGCTCCAACATAGACAAGAGTATAATTATGGTCTCTCCAAATAAAGTTAAGTTCTTTTGGAATCTCCAGTTTAACATATTGTCCCGTGATGATGAAATTATGTTTTTACTTTCAAATTTTAAGTAATAAACTACATTAGCTCTTTTAAAGATATTATAGGCTACTTTGTCTAAATATATAATAATTATTATTAAATTTAAAATAATTTTCTAACCTAATTGATAAAATAGAAGATCATAAGTAACATTTGCTAACTGTATTATTGCACTGATAACATAAAAACACACTTTGACTAGCTGCTGGTGGTCACCATTCTTGACTTAACAAAGTTCAAAATATAATTAAAAAATTATATATTTTATTATTTTAAGTAATATTTTTATCATTTTTGTATTATGTAGAAAGTTTCCAAGGTCATAGAAACTACTACTACCAATGCCAGGGGCTACACAGCATTTTTCATAAGATAAAATAACAACCAATGTTTTGCTACCAATTCAATCATTCAGCATTTGCATCTGCGCCTATCCATCAGAGTTCAATCTTTTTGTTTTGGCCTAATATAAAATGAAAGGAGAAAAACAATTCATCTTCCAAGGACAAGAAGCCTTTGATCCTTTGATAAATTAAGGAACACAGTGGAAATCATTTATGGAAGTAACCTCTGACAGCTCAAGTAATACTCTCAAATATCATAACCCATTCTTGAAGTTAATGGAGCTCAACATAGAACAATTAAGCTTACCACTTATTCAGATACAAGATAATTAAAATAGCAACTGCATACATGACTTTATACCTCATATAGCAACTACAAAGAAGCACACTCCCTTATTATTTATGAAAGAGTCTAGTACTAGCCAACAAAGAGACTCATTGGAGAACCATGCTAAAGTTTTGGCTAGAACTTGCATGAAAGAAACCTAAATCACTTGTGAGCAACTGCAACTACTTGTTTCCCAACGTTGCGGCCACTGAAAAGGCCTATAAGTGCTGCAGGGGCACTCTCAAGGCCTTCAGCTATGTCTTCCACATAGACAATCTTTCCTTCTCTTATGTAAGGCAGAATAAAGTCCAAGAACTTGGAGTAAAGGTGATAATATTCAAAAACTATAAATCCTTCCAGGCGAATTCGCTTAAACACAATGGTTGTCAAATTGTGTACTCCTTCAGGCTGTTCAAGATTGTACTGTGAGATCATTCCACATGCGGCGATGCGGCCATGAGGTCTCATGTTTAGGAGTACTGCATCAAGCATTTTGCCTCCAACATTCTCAAAATAAATGTCGATGCCTTCAGAAAAATACCTATCAAGAGAAATTGATTGCATAGCTCATCACTTCAGGGAAAGAAGCCTTTTCTTAGTTGTGGTCATTAATAGTTATCTCCAAGTTGCCTGATTACTATTCTATACTGTACCAAGATGGAACGACTAAAGGAAAAATTACTTTTCAGAAGAGAAATTCATCTTGTAACCGCCATCAGATATTATATCAGTGTACAATCTCTACATTCATGCTCAGCTCTGTTTGCATAGATTGAATTGCTGTAATTAACGGATTGTTACTATTGGGTAGCATTACTCTGCAAACATTTAGAAAAAGAGGTATAGGCAATGCAACAAAAGTATCCCATCCTCTTCCCTCAGGTTAGAAGACGAATTATAGAAAAAACTTAAAACAGAAATATAATGTTTCAAAAATATCCAAAACTGTTTGAACCTTTTGTCACAATTTTCTCTGCAGTCATGCGTACTAACCTTTTCAATGCAGCATCAAGGTCTGGCTCTTCCTTATAATTGAAAGCATCGTCAAACCCAAACTTGTCTTTTAGTAAGTCAACCTTGCATGTTTAAATAAAAGAAAATGATTAATTTCTCGTATCTCAGAATGAAACCTCTTGCGGCAACCAACTAAAAGAGAGTATACAGAGGAAGGAATGCAACATATGTGTGATCGATGGCTAAAAATAGTCCATCTAGTTTCACAAAGGAAGTTGATAAAAAAAGGTCCTCAAATGACTTACTTATTTCAATTTTAAGGAATGATAACAAGAATATGAAGTGCTCAAAAGAGCTCCTCAAATCAAAGACTGAAAAGATGAGCAATTAGCTACAATAATGGTGGTCCTCAAGGAGGGTGAGCCTTGGAGCAACTTGAAAAGTTACTCCTTTGTGACCTTATGATCACATGCTCAAGTTACGAAAACAACATCTTTGTAGAAATACAAGAGTACTGCGTACATCATAACCCTCCCTAAACTCCCACAAAGCGGAGAGCCTTGTGCACTAAATACGTTGACATTTAATGGTGGTTCTTCAAGGACATTAAGAGATGAAATTAGTGAACTATAGCTGCCTCATCCATTTGTGCTTGTTTGCATATGCATACACTTGTATTCACAAAGGTTCAACCTTTCTTTATTAAACATTAGAGAGAAATGCACACCTTTTCTTTACTACCAGCACTACCAACGACATAGCAACCCAACAATTTGGCAAACTGCCCAACTAGCTGACCAACAGCACCAGATGCTGCCGAAATGTACACACGTTCTCCTTCCTTTGGAGAACAAATCTCATAGAAACCAACATAAGCAGTCATGCCAGGCATGCCTGTAAATAAGAGAGATCTTAATGACACAAAGTGTATGAATATGTGCTGAAGTAACATGATAAAAAGATACCAAGAGCTGAATTTTGGTAACTTCAAGTCAGTTTAAGAAGTTCGTTAAAAGCAGAATTCGGTAACTGTTAATGAAAGAAGATGTATTAAATAATTACAGAAAGAAAAAACTTTTGAAGATGTATGAAAAAGTTCAAATAACTTTTGAAGGTTAGAATAGGTGGTATTAGCGGTTCAGGATTTATACCACACACCTACATACATTCTGAATAGGCATCCAAGCAATATCTCAAAACATATACGCAGAACTGTCTCCCTTCTATTGACTTCCAAAACTTTGATACGAGCAAATGAAGCGACAAAAAGCAATGATTTGAAGCTCCTCTATTCAAGTTTTTCAATGTGAATGAAAAATGATTAAATGAAAAACCAGCAACAAAATGCTCCAACATATTCAGGAACATTTCACCTTATCCAGGTTTGCTTTCCACAATGCATTTGTAGGCATATATAAGAACGAAGTATATACTTGAACTTTGACATCTTGAAGAAACACCTTACCAAGAATTCCAGTGTAGTAGGAAAGTGGTACATCAGTGTGTTGGATTTTAATGAATCCTTCAGGTGCAGTAATAAGACTATACTCTTCCCAACTAGTGTTCCCCCAAACTAAGTCTCCTTTCTTGAAGTCAGGGTGACTAGAATCAATAACTTCAGCCACTCCCAGTCCTTGTATTGGCTGCTCAAGACACCAAGACCCAATCCAATTAAAAATTTTAACCAATAAGGAACAATAACATCACTTTAATACTGCTAATAGCATACTAGCCGCTAGTCTAAAAGTTGTCAGGTTCTCTTTTACTAGCTTAATTATAAATTTCTTTCTGAATAATTATTTACCCTCGAATTTCAGATTAAGCCAATGAAAACTGGGATGTTGTTTTAGGTTTTTCCATGTTCTCCGCTACGAGCAAATAACAAACTTGTAAAACAGAGAGGCACAATTTTTAATTGTTTAACTCACCCCATCAAAGAAAAAGTAAACCCAGCCCCAGTATTCTATTCATTTGACACTGAAATCAACACAACACAAAGCACCAATTATCCACCGAATTCGCTTGTCATTTACGATGATCAATCAACCACAACAACATTCTATTACTACAATAAGTAACTTCCCCAACGCCCTTTTTGCTTCCTTATCTCCCAAAATCAATCCCAATCACATCTCTTTTCCTCATGCATGCCGAATCTATCACTTCCTTACGCGGGTTTCCGAACAGTAACAACTTCCACAAACAAATTAGAGTGTGAGAAAAAGAGCACATACAGAGCCAGGGGTGAAGGGACCGAAGTCAGGATCATTAGATGGTAGATTGCTCATGCGACCACGCAAGTAAGGATCACAGGACAAGTACAGATTCTTGACAAGAACCGCTTTACTGCCTTGTGGTGGAGCAAGTTCTCTGGTAGTTGTAGTAACGTACATATCAGATTCTTTAGGAAAACCTGTGACATAGTCCTTGAATATCACCTGCTTGTTGCTGACTTTCTGTACTTCACCTTCACCTCCCATGTTTACGTTCTCAATTTGTTCTCTGTAAAGTACTGACGAGATAAGGCAGCGACTTCGTGTTTTATCACTTTATGTATATCTCTTTTAAGCCGTCGAGAAATGTCTGCTCCCTGAAAGTAGCTACAGGAAATATAATAAGTGATGTTTTAGAAGAACGGACGATTATTAAGGGAGTTAATAAAATGTTTAATATATTTTTATTAATTATATATTGAATTGTTTTAAAAATATAATATATATAATTAAAATATGAGAGAAATTAAAAGAAAATTTTAAAAATAAAATTATAAATATGCATAAAAAATCGTAAACGATATTTATTTTAAATAATTAAAATCTCTCTAAAATAATACTTATTTTAAATAAGATAGAATATTATTTTTAATTTTAAGCCAATCGTTCCACACCAAATCTTGCACTTAAAAGGTGGACTCGTCTATTCCAGATGCCCCAGACTTTCATTCGACAAAATAACGAGGTAAGTTACGATTTAATCTCAATTAATTTCTTAAAAAAATGGCTCAAGTATGAGAACTTTCACTTAACTTTTTTTTTCTAATAACCAGGTGAGCTACTTTTCGGGCATTCCACACCAAATCTCCTTTACTTGTATAGGTGTTCTAACCTGTTTTAGTCTATTTTATTCACTCGTTTCGGCTAATTTTATTCATATTTGTGTAGGTAGCGGATGAAATTTAATAACATAAGGTAGGAAGAAATTTACAAGAAAAGAAGATTTGATCCCTAATTATTCTCGTCAATGTTATGAGAAACGTATGAGTAACCGATATCAGATTTAATCTTGATACAGTATTAATACAGAATATTATTTTTGGATAATTTTTAATTTTATAAAATAGTTTTAAAATTTTTTTAAGTTACTAAATAGTCCCTCAATATATTGTATTATATGTAAGTTTCTAAAAATTATAAAATAATAATAATAATCTATTTATTTATAATAACCACAGTTAATATAAAAATAATTTAATAATCATAAAAATGTAAAATTAAGGACAATACACAATTTTTATAATTTTATAATTTTATCATATAATAAATAATAATAACATTAAAATATCAAGCAAGAAGGTTAATAAATATTCATGACCATCTAACTATTATTAGTTAGAACAAGAATTCATAGAGGAAACAACCAATTAGAAGTAAAACCTAAACATAAAAATTTTAAATTATATTTATTAATGTTTTAAAAACTGGATTGG
>JANITW010000005.1:10369274-10380624 GCA_027564335.1 Erythroxylum williamsii | reverse complement strand
TTTAAAAAGTCATTGCAAATAACTGTTTATAATTAATTTTTACAATAATATAATTAAAATATTAAATAATTATCAAATTATAAATAGATATAAAATCATAATAATAATTATTTTTTTAGCTTTTTAAATAAAAAATAAAAATAAAAATTTTACTTTTTAAATAGATATTAATTTCTTGACTTTTATATGACGTTTTAATTGTTATAGAAAAGTTTCATTTAATGTTTAAACTTAAAATCTTTTTTAAAATAAATACATGTTGAGAATTGTTTGTAATAACTTTGTTATAAAATAATATATTTATTAAAAATGACTAATTTATATATAGAATCTATCAACTTCACTCTAAATTTAAAAAAAAATTACAGGATAAGTTTTTAAGATTCTTAAAAATAAATATATGCGTATATAATATTGTCTATATATATTTTAGGCTCAAAAAAAATGTATTATGATCATATTGAATGAATAAAAACAAATATATTTATTTTAAATTGAATATAGATTGATATTTTAAAAATAATTTTATATATTTAGTATTTAGTCATTTTAGTAAAATTAATAAATATTTGTATATTGAATATGTAACCATAATTCAAAGTATACAATTAATTCAAAATGTTATTGGAATAATTTTAAATATTTTGTCAACTAGATAATGTGATAGTATGATTCAAGTCGTATGTTTGAGGATAAAATACGAGTTTCCAATGACCAAGATGAAGATCTAATGAAAATGTTGTATGACTACAGGCCAAGTTTCACACAAACCAAAATTTTTTAAAAATATAATAAACTATTACAGTTTAACAATATCTAGAAATGCTAAATTAAAAAATTAAGAATGGTTCGCCTGAGAACTTCTAACTTGTTTATATATATATATATATAGATCTATCAGATATAAAGTCATATTAAAATTACCTCTTCTTTTCTATTCTTAGCTTCCACCCAATAACTTTAGTATTGATGGGTTTTCTTAATCATATTTTTTAATGTGAAAACAATAATAGTAGTAACATTAGCTAGAAATTTGATCGGAGGGAAGTTCAAGATATGCTTAAAAGTCTAGATAAAAAAATTTACATTTATTTCTATAGAGTGGTGTGTTAAAAAAAATGCAAAACATGTTGTTGATATCTTTTACACAACATAACGAAAATGAACGAAGGATTAACATAGGAAGGACATATTAGTAAATTGAAAAAAAAAGGAATTACTCTGCAGATATATTACAAAGCAAAGGCGAAGAACTTACAATGTTGGATAAATGATGCTCAAAATATTTGTTTACAGCCACACGAAGGATCTGATGAATTCGCTGTATGGGTAATGTAGCAGACGATATGTAGTTTCTTTTCCAATGTTGAGCATCTTTCTTGATGTCCATGTAAGGTCCCACCTTTAATAAATGTTTATCAGTTAGATGATGGTTCTTTTTTAAATGCATGTCCATCAAGGTCCCAAGTTTAATAAATATATACTCCCTCTTATCTAAAATAAAAGTCGTTTTAGAGGGATTTTAATTATTCAAAATAAGTGTCGTTCACGATTTTTTATGCATGTTTATAATTTTATTTCCAAAATTTACTATTTAATTTCTCTCGCATCTTAATTATACAGATTACATTTTCAAGGCAATTCAACATGTAATTAATAAGGGTATATCAAACATTTCACTAGCTTTCTTAATAAGTTTGCATCTCTCTAAACGACACTTATTTTGGATAGGAAAGAGTATCAGTTAAATTCGACGTGCTAGTTCTTTCTTAATGTATTTATTAAGTGGGGTTTGGTCTAAAGAAACAGAAAGGTAGTAGTCATTTCATCTCATTAAGTGACTTAAATGGCACCAGTTGTAAGGTGTTTAGTGAAGTCATCCAGATAATCGGTACGATACTATAGTTGAAAACCTGAGAACCAGCATCGGGCTCACCAACACCTCACTACAGATGGAACTTGTCAGCACTGCAGTCTTGCACAATACGGTACGTGACTGCATCAAAGCTCGTCAAGTATGGACTGCCTTCCCTCCACACTTAGTTACTCGCGATTTTTTCACTCTATCAGCCAGACAATGGCTCCATACCAACCTCCAACAACACCACCGGGTGTTTAGGCACGAGTGGTCAACTTTATTTGGTGTTACGTGATGGCTCTTATGGGGTTGGCGCAATAGGTCTATTTTTTATGATCATTTTCTGTAGCCCTACTCACCCATATATGTTGTGTTGTCTTATGTAGATCAGATTTTCGAGTCTATCACCTGGGATAGCCGCATTGATACGGTATACCGGTCACGTCATGAACAACTTATAGGTTGGCGTCCACCCGCCCTTGGGTGGGTTAAGTTAAATACGGATGGCGCTTGCAAACGCTTCTCTTCCTTAGCCACCGCCGGGGGCCTTCTCAGGGACAATGTAGGCAACTGGCTTGGAGGTTTCATCCAGAATCTAGGTTGATGATCTCCAATGTTGGCGAAACTCTGAGGAGTATACACAGGCCTTACACTTGCATGGGACCTCGGCTTTGGTTAGATTGAGCTTGAGGTGGACTCGGAAGTGGCACTCAACCTCCTCTCCTCCTTGATCAGACGGGCTACAACTCCAAATTCCATCATTCAGGGGATCCATAAACTGTTCATGCGGAACTGGACTGTGGTGCCTCGGCATATATATCACGAGAGCAACTGATGTGTTAACTGGCTAGCGTCCTATGCTGAGAATTTTGCTTTAAAAACCACTTATTTTGACGATACAGCCATTGGGTGCCATGTACTCCTTTTACAGAATATATCGGGAATTTGTTTCCTTAGATTTGTAATGTAATCTGGTTTTCCTCCCTAATAATAATTAAAAAAAAACCTAAGAACCAGAGCCATGCTATTGGATTTACTCGTGGAAGTGCAGTTCAAACAATTGATATGAATCAGGTAATTGAATATACCCTTATGGCTACATTGAGATTTTTCCATAAACAAATCGCACAAGTTTGATATGGTATTATTTATCTTAACACTGTAGTCTGATGCACTTCACAATTAGACGTAACTGGTCAGAATAGCCAAGAAACAATGGAAATCCACAAGACCCTACTTGATGCTACATCAACCATTCCTCCTTGTGACATATAGGTCTTATTTGATGATTGGGGTGTGAGTGTGCATGAATTTCATGAGTGGTTTTGTCCTTAATTTAATGTTATGAAAAATAATTAAAGAAGTAATAAAAAATAAGAATTTAGCACTTCTCTCACATTGTTAAAACCAAGAAGAAGCTTCTAGCTTACCAACACTTTCAAGCTTGTCTTTAAAACAATATCACCAACAACTACACAATTAGACATAATTGGCCATAACAGCCAAGAAACAATGGAAATCCACACCATTTGTTTGTGCTTTAAAATATCTAATACAGACAAATTTAGTGAGAAAGAAGATTCCTTATAATATTGCTCTCACTACATTGGCTTTGGATAAGAAAAACATTATTTATCTATGTGGATTTTTGTATATATGTGTGCATTCAAAATTATTGATCATCATTAACCAATCTCAATCCAAAATATTCTGAGAAGCAAAGAATCAGATGACTAACAAAGTGATCTTTGATATTCTAGTTACATTACGTGTTCTTCACAATATTTCTCTGCTTCATAATCTTACAAAAGATAGAATGTTAATACTGATGTGCTTCTCTGCCTTGATCTTGACTCCTCTATTCAGAAAATCATATTTCCCAATCTTTTACCCAAGTTATAGTTGAACAAGAATTAAATCTAACAAATTTTGCCTTATAAACAAGTAGTAGGCTCTTTTCTGTTTACTATCTAGAAGTTAGGATCCCTAACAAAGTCTGCCTTTCTTTTTCCATCGAAATTAGGACATTCATTAGTCGATGAAGGTAAAACATCTAAATGAGTCAAAAGATTAAAATCATACATAATTTCAGGAGGTGCCAATGAACTTAACTCTTGGCTTAAAACTGACGTGATGTTGACATGTGGTGTCGCTTGAGATGAGGTGATACGATAGAGATGAGACCACTAAGTAGGGGATGCATCTTTGACCTGTAAAGGATATCGTCGTAGGGCCTTCTGTAGAATCTTAGGAAAGGTAAGAAAGACTCGCGAGACTTATCAGATGTGAGGTTCTTTTTGGAAAACATAAACATGGCTAGCAATCAAAAGAAAGAAGATTGTGGGGTCTGCGGTTGACTAATTTTAAGCGCCTCACTCACAGTCACATGTTGTGGCATAAGAGTCGAGGGGAACATAGTTTTATTGGTGGGCCTTATGTAACCATTGACATGGCATTCTAGAAATCGATGATATGAAAGAGTTAGAAAAATCGTCATCTGTTAGAAGTTGTTTGTGCTTTATGAATAGAAGCTCATATGCCTTTATCTTACTGGGGAGGCACTCATTTATGCAACACATTTGATAAATCTGGTACTTTCTAGCACCAGTAATTTTATAACACCATATCAAGCTTTTGTTGAAACAGTTATTGCACCAGAAGTCCCAATTTTGATTCCATTTGTTTTTGGTTGTGGCATACGTACATCTTCGTAAAAGCCAATGTAACAAACTGGCTCCTCGTGCATTGCATTGTGTTTTTCTGAGGAATGCTACTTATCAAAAGGGGTACAGATGCTATCATCCTCCAACTAAGCAAATGTTTATTACAATGGATGTTGTTTTTCATGAAGAATCTATGTATTTTTCCTCTAAGCAAGAACTTCAAGGGAAGTCTCAAAAAGAAGTTTTGTCTCTAGATTATGAAGAAGTGGGACTTTCTACACCTAGTAAATAGGACACGATAGAATCAGATTTGGGTGTTACTGAAAATCATCAAGAACACCAAAAAATTGAAGAATCAGATTTGGGTGTTGCTGAAAATCATCAAGAACACCAAGAAATTGGAGAATCAGATTTGGATGTTACTAAAAGTCAAAAGAAATAAGAAATTGATGTTATGGATTCGTTATTCCCTACATCCATCATACCATAAACAATTGATGTACCAAACCAATTGTTGCCGACTGAGGATGCTTTTGAGTTAGCAACTGAACCAACAAAAAGACGGCTACCACCACGACACAATAGAGGTATCTCTAAGACCACTTATGAGCCCAAAATTTCTAGCAAAACTAGATATCCAATGAGTCATTATGTGTCGAATCACCCTTTGTCAAAATCAAATAAATCTTTTGTGAATCAATTATCCGCTATATCTATCCCTAACAATGTGCAAGAAGCCTTAACTAACCCACGGTGGAGAGCAGCTATAAATGATGAAATGAAGTCCTTAAAAAAATGATACATGGGAACTTGTCAAATGCCCACCAGGAAAGAAAATAGTTAGGTGCCATTGGGTGTATACAATCAAGTACAAAGCAGAGGGCATGATAGAGCGATTTAGAGCGAGATTGGTAGCTAAGAGATATACTCAAACCTATGGAATCAATTATATGGGGACATTTGCACTGGTTGCTAAAATTAATACAATTCGAGTTTTATTATCTTTGGCAGCAAACTTGGATTGGCCATTGCAACAGTTTGATGTGAAGAATGCCTTTTTACATGGTGATTTGTCCAAAAAAGTCTATATGGATCTTCTTCCTGGATGCAAGATGCTAAAAGTACATGATAATAAAGTGTGCAAATTAAAGAAATCACAGTATGGGCTGAACAATCTCCAAGGGCGTGGTTTGGAAAATTCACAAAATCTATGAAGGCATTTGGCTATAGTCAAAGAACACAAATCACATTTTGTTCTTAAAGAGACAACAAGGTAAGATCACTGCACTTATTATTTATGTCGATGACATGGTGGTGACTGCAAATGATCCTGACGAAAGGAAAGCTTTTCAAAGCTACTTCTCTAAGGAATTTAAGATGAAAGACCTTGATCCATTAAAGTTTTTTCTTGGGATTGAAGTGTTTAGATCAGCTAAAGGAATTTTCTTGTGCCAAAGAGAATATACTTTGGATTTATTAAAAGAAACTGATATGACAACTTCTCAACCAGTTGATACACCCGTTAAAGAAGGTTTGAAATTATGTATTGAACCTAATCAATTTCCAGTGGATAAAAGGAGATACCAACGACTTTTGGGAAGATTGATGTACCTAGCACACACGAGACCAGATCTTGCTTATGCCTAAGTGTTGTAAGTCAATTTATGCATAATCTTGGAGAAAAACATATGAATGCAATTATGCGTATCTTGAGATATTTGCAATCTACTCTAACGAAGGGAATTTTGTTCACAAAATCTACACACTCTCAAGGCATAAATGTATACACGGATTCTGACTAGGCTTGAGCAATAAATAATAGGTGGTTTACTTCAGGATATTTCACTTTTGTTGGAGGAAACCTTGTTACATGGAAAATTAAAAAACAAAATGTTGTTGCCTGCTCAAATGTAGAGGCTGAATTTAGAGAAATGACACTTAGAATATGTGAAGCATTATAGTTGAAACTCCTCTTGACAAACTTAGGTTATCCACCTCATCAACCAATTTAACTATATTGTGACTATAAAGCAGCGTGTGATATTGCTCATAATCTGGTTCAACATGATCGCACCAAGCATATGGAAGTAGATAGATTCTTCATCAAGGAGAAACTAGATGGAAAGATACTGGAGTTACCGAAGATTCGATCAGAGGATTAATTAGTTGATGTTCTTACTAAAGCAGTTTCAATTCAAGTGGGCATGAATGACATCTATGCACCAAATTGAGGGGGAGTGTTAAGATATTTTTTGTTTATTGTTTATTGATCTATTGGCTTGTTTTGGCAATCTTTGTAAAATAGGTAACTTTAATATGGAGTCCATGATTGTAGCATCAACGTAAAACTAAGAGTTTTATAACTATATATATTTGATGTACAGATACATTGAAAATATCATAATAAAAACAGAGAGATTTATTCTGCCATCCTTCAACTTCGCTAGCACATAGTTTCAAGTAAATAAATGTACTTGTTAACAATTTCAAAATATTTACCTTTTTAATCAATTATGTAATCCAACCATTTGCTTAATCTGAATATGCTCTTTGGTATTATTCTTCTTTTCTGTCAAGACACTTCCGTATGCATTTGATGAATCTAACATTTGTGAATATAGAATAACATATTTCTAGTACTACTTGATGATGTGTCGATTGGTGCATTGATGTCATCTTTCAACTATACAAGGATCATGTTAGATTTTCATTTTGGAGATGACATTCAAGGTTAGTTTCCGATATGTTAAAATGTGCTATTATTTTTAGTGGGGTTTACCTGATAATAGTTTCATGATAATCAACTTGTTTTGCTGAAATTTTCTTTTGAAAATTTACATATCACTTATGATATAATGCTTAAAGAAATTACAATTTCTATCTTTGTTAAGGTTTTAACTCTTTTTTTTTAAAAAAAATTGATTCTAGTAAATAGGTAGAAGACCTTCCTGTTAGGAATTTCTTTATGATTATATGTGTTAATTCGATAAAAATAAGTAGTTTGCGATTTTTATAGTAAAAAAATCAGAATTCAGAATACTTTATCATGAAATATCAGACAATTTAGTTAATAAACATGTGATAGGAATTAAAATGCAAGAGAAAATAAGGAATGTTAAAAGAAAGCAGATAAAAAAATAAAGAAAATATTTTTGTGATATGTCAAAATTTGTATGAATTTAAAAATAATTAATTTACGAATGTGGATGAATTTAATATAAATAAAATTTTCTGGTGGCATAACTAAGTGATAGTTATAAACCAAAGTCACAAAATGCCAGTGACAGTTGTGAATTAACAACACAAAACCATCAAAAAAATTGCCATGTGGTATATAACTAAGTCACAGTTATGAGCCAAGTCATAAAATGTCAACGATGCTTGTCAATTAGTAGACAAACTTTGTGTAGATGCATTGAAAAGCCAGCCTTTACTTGTCAATATCGCTGGCAAAATAATAGATCTCATACGAATAAGATATTGAAACATGTAAAACTATATTCAGTCAACAAATAACAAAAGATTCTTACAATTTTTTTCTTCATGTGCAACAGTGGTTGATAAGTTTCTCTGAGCTAATTGTTGAACATTGACTAGTGATATTTTTATATGTACCTACACACTGAAAGCATATAAATTATAGTTAGAACTAAAATAACGGAGGTTAGGTAATATATAAATGTGGTGAATGGTGACAAAATCACAAAAGTTTTATTTTGAGAAACGATAACGATGCAATCCAACTCAAATGATCATTGACAGACTTAGGTTATTTCTTTGAGTAGTAGAAAGTTAACATGGGTCGTCTTTGATTCATCTTAAGAACAGAAATCATTTACATTTTTAAACTAACACCTCATACCACAAGGAAAAAAAAGAAGAAGAAGAGAAGAAGCAGATGGGAGAGAAAGAGAGGAAATCGGAGGAATCATAATATAAGAAAGTTTTGAAGAAGGATAAGAAGAAGAAATTGAATTGAACTGCTTAATAATTAATAAAAATACATTAATAATAAAACGCAGATGCATAATCATTTATTAATTAGGTAGATAGATTTGCAATAAATGTTATAGATATTAGCAAAATTTATTGGTAGATTTTGTTAGCTTTGTATAATATTTATCTCAGTTTTTGATTCAGAAGTAATAATAAAAGTTATTAGAAGACGCAAGAGTTATTTAAGACGCAATAGTTAATAATAAATAAAGTTAACGGAGAAGAAAGTTTCATAAACAACAGTCAACAAATAATAATTATGAATTAATATAACACAATTATAAGTAAATAAACAATTAAATGTTAATTAAATTATGTTATGAAAGGATTAACAAGGAAATTCCTATTTTTTATTAATTAACAGTTAAAAAAGCCTTTATAAAAGCAAAAACTAAATAAAATGCACTGTTGTAACTTGTTCAAGATATGAACAGGAGTGACAACCAATATGGGTTTTAGCTAAATCACCAATTAATAATTAATATTAATAAAAATAACACAATTAATTTATATAGTTATTTATATAAACTTATATTATTATATAGTACTTCATAATAATTAGCAATTAATAACGTCAGGTTGTCGCTAACATATATACTTAATATTAATATATAATATTAATATAAAAACTTAATAATAATTAGCAATTAGTAACACAGGGTTATGATTAAGATTTAGATTTAATATTAGTATATGAAAATTAATTAGAATGAATAATTAAAAATGCACGGTTATGAATAGCATGTAAAATTAATATTAATATATGGAACCTAATAATATAGTAACAATAATCAGTAATAATAATTAATAATGAATAAAAAATTGTAAGCACACAATTGACAGGCAATTAATAATAATCATTTATAAATAGTAACACAATTATAACTAAATTAAAAATAAAATTGTATTATGAAAGAATTAATAAGAAGATGCCTATTTATTAATCAACATTAACAAAAAATAAAAAAATAAGTAATAATTAATTTATAATAAATAATAAATCAATTAATTATAAATAGTAAATCAATTAATTATATTTTAATTATTGTTAGTTATATTTTAATTAATTAATTAACTATATTTTAGTATATTTAATTATGAAATGAAACAAAAATATTTTTGTCCCAAGCTTGACACTTAAGTCACGCCTATGACTCTTAGACTTAATTAACTTAACAATAACTAATAATGAATAATTATATTTAATTATATTTTAATTAATTATATTTAACAAGTAAATATGTGTTATGAAGAGTTGTATATATATAATTAATAGTAGTATATAGTACCAAATAATAATAATTAATTAATATACTTAATACTAATATATAGTAGTTAATAATAATTATGTAATAATTAACAAGCAATTCACGGTTGTGGGTTATTATTCACAACCATGAAGAGCTATATATATACTTAATATTAGAATATTGACTACAATAATAGTGTAAAGAATAAAAAAAAGGTCACGGCTGTGACTAATAAGCAGGGCCGTTCCTATCATTTTATAGGCCCCGGGCGAAATTAGAAAAAGGGCCCTAATGAGAAAGATCGATAGGGAGGAGATTCTTATGAATTTCATTACTTAAGTTTTCTTTATATTGTTCAAAACTACCTTCACCTAATTTATCAGGATTCTCACTAGAGGAGCCTACTCTTTTAATAAATTTATTTATTGTTCCTTTTTGGGATTTTATCAACTGTGTTACTTGTTTTCTTTTTCTTTTTTTTCCTTTTTTCACTTCTAGGCAAATACTTTTTAGGCAATATAATATAAACTAATTATAACACAGTTGGTAGAAAAAGAGCAAAAACATCTGTATGAAATTAGAAGAAGTATGCAGGTACAACTAAACTCCAACAGCTTCACAATATATCACAAAGATATATAAATGGAATTATATCTGTGATAGAGGAAAAAATAAATAGCAAAATTTAATATCTTATATTAAAAATAAAAAACAAAGAGAAAAAATACATTAAAAAAATTAGAAACTTTATCTTTAAATTATACTCAGAACTCAAAAGGCAGAATCGTAAAATTTTTTGTTGCTAATTTTTGAGATGGAGTATTTTAAATACATATATTGATGACAATAAAAAAAATTAGAAGATAAAAATATACTTAAATATTTCAAAATTATTTATAAACATGAGGACCACAATATGAACTTATAAATTTTCATTTAAAGATAACTTTAACATCATTAAAGGATGATAATATTATAAAAGGCTGAGCAGAGAAGAGTCGTTTACTTACAACTTAACATGGAGAGCCAATTAAATGAACTTTGTAGTGTAGAGACTAAAGAGGAGGTGGAGTGGGGCGGGGCCCCCTCTCACAATGGGCCCTGGGCAGGTGCCCTGCTGGCCCCTGCCCAGGGCTGGCACTGCTAATAAGACACAAGTGTGCGTGACCAGAGAAATATATATAATAACAAAAATAATAATTACAAAAATATGTATAATAACATTGAAGGTTAAAATTGTGACTATAAGTCACAGTCATGACATTGTGGAATATTATATATATATATAACAAAAATAATAGTTACATAAAATATTAGTATATAGTACTTAATAATTATTATTAATAATTAATTAATATACTTAATATTAATATATATTACTTAATAATAATATAATAATTAATAAGCAATTCACGGTTGTGACTTATTATTCACAACCGTGAAGAGCTATATATATATATAGTTAATATTAGTATATTAACTACAGTAATAGGTGATGACAGAAATAAATTAACAAAAATAATAAGGTCACAGTTCTGACACAATAAGTCACAGTCGTGACAGTGAAAAGTAAAGCTATTATA
>JANITW010000005.1:10347730-10358900 GCA_027564335.1 Erythroxylum williamsii | reverse complement strand
TTCACCGAGTTCTATTAGATAGAGGCTTGTCTTTGTTTAACAATGCTAACCTCCAAACTGTCTTCAATATTCAGGAAGAGAACAGGAAAGAAAACTGCTTCAATCTTTAGCTACCAGCTACTCAGCGTTAACTAAATTTGAAGTCCTTAATTCTAACTCTGATACAATTTGAATGAATTAATGCAAAACCATATATAGCTCTCAAGTCATTTTACAGAAAGGTTCTATGTAAATATCACTAGGCTTTAACTGCAAGATCATTTCAGCAAGAAACAAAATGGTTCTTGATCAATTACAAAAGCTTTAAGAACAGAGAATAAATGATCACTGTATGGAATTTGCACCTCATGCTACACCTATATGCAAACACTGGTGAAAAAAATACCCCCCCATTCATGGTAATAATATACACTGACTTAATTGCATTGTAATCATACTGAGTTATCTCAATTTATGCCTCTTGGTTGACGCATCTATGCCTGTCTTTATATCATCAGTCCTCAGTTTTAGCTACAAGATTTCTGCAAGTTACAAAAATCATCAGATATGTCAGAAGAACTGCTTAGTTGCCTAATCTCAGGTCAGTGAACTGTCTAAATTTCATCGGTTCTTTCGAGAGCTGTTTGATTTTGATGAATCAATGCGCACCGGCCTGGCTGAGAAGCAGTGGCGGACATGGATCCGGTGACTTTTTGTCTCCACTGCATTGCTTCCTTGAACAGTCACAACTAAAATAACTTCTTTATCTCTAGTGTCTTCACACCACCAGTTCTGAGGGATGCCATCAACAGATTCTTCTACTGCATGGGATTCTTCATGATGCACAGAAACATCAGCAAAATGATCTGATCTTATGATGCCAGCTGCTGGTGTGACCTATGTAACCACAAGCACGACAAATTTAGCTGAAAATCCACGCCTCCCATATACCATAACCAGAAAAACACAAAGATAAACGAACAAAAAAGGAAAGAAAACATTGTTACTGGGCACTTCTTTTAGTTGGTGAATGAACAGGAGTAATGAAAACTACCTCAAGCCATCGTGGAAAGCCATAGGAACCTCTCGGACGATATTCTTCCTTATCTTCATCATCCTTGACAGTGGACTGACCTTCACAATGGATTCTGAACACAACTTTTTCCTTGACACTCTTGTTAGTAATACGGAGAGTGTCGGTGTCCTGATTTTGAAGGACAATGTTGGGGGGGCTCACGGTGTGTTCAGGAACCTGTTGCAACTCTTCAAGCAAAGATTTGATTTTCTGATTGGACCTGACAATCTCTCCAAACCCTTGTCTTCTCACCGATCTGTCAACGTGGGCAACTTGGATATGGAATTTACAACGAACAGGTTTGTGATCACTCTCGGTCACATCCATGCAAGCCTCGTACCTGTTGAACACGGAAAGTTGATTAACAGAACAACATAAAAGTCTGGAAAAAGATAGGATCTCCCAAGAAAAAGTAACATACTGTATGACAGATCCAACCACGGGACACTCCAAGCCACAATCAACCGCCGCAGGTGATCGGTTGTCCCGATATATTACTCTGTCGCACCAGGCAGGAATACGCTTTTTCTCTCCAGAGTCATATCCTGCATGACGATAAACGTTGACGATCGAAGTTACAAAAGTATGAACCATTTAGAAAACGAAGTCTCAAATTCACAGGCAAAATCAATTAACATCTACTTTCAGAGTTTGCATGAGATCGTCAGATTTCAATCCAATAATCCGAATCAAATAGGCTAAGTAACTCGTGCTGAAACTGGTATTATCACTGCAGAGTGCAGAGTTTTACCTCCTAATCCTGGTACATTTTTTTCAAACTTGTAAGTAGGAGGGAATTTTATGAGTGCTTCACGCATTCCCTGGAAAACTTTTCCTGCTTTCATCTCTGCTCTAAGCTGGTCTTTTTCTCTAAGCCAATCAAAGCATCTTTGTGATACAATGTCCCTTGCTTCGTCATAAGATATACCAAAGAGTCGATAATTAAAATCACCAAAAAACACCACCATATCTGCTTCAGCCAAATCAAGCTTCTGCTCTTCAGAGTTAGCAGCCACAGCCTGAGGATAACACATACGTCATAACTAACAGAAATGATAATAGCAATTTCAAGAACAAATACCATTTTGCAAGTAATATTGGTTGGAAAAGAGAAGAGAACGTACATTTGAGCCCTTCATGGTGTGAGAGGCAGTTGAGACACCAGCTGCAACAGATAGGACCAATGGCAATCCAGAAATATAAAGCAGCCAAAATAAATATGTTGAGAAGAGAAGATAGCAACACAAAAACAGGTACCGCACCATACCAGCAGCTGTAGGGTTTGACGACCGGGCAAAGGACATTGTTCGATAGATGTGATCAAAATCAGCATTGCGTCGATTGACTGCTTCCAAATGAGCAGCCAAATGACAGTTCACAAAGCACATTATCCGATCAAGAACTCTTATTCTCAAACCTACGCCTCCCTGCACAGGAGACACTCAACAATTGTAACATGATAGCAAAAATTACGAGCAAACAAAGAATACATCATAAATGCTGATGAACAAACCTTATTGCCAATAGCACGTCCAAAGCCGCAAGGAACAGCTGCTGCATCAACATCTCCAACGTGTGTTCGGAGGTTCTTTCGTACCCTAATTCAGAATTGACAAGAGTTTGAAATAAGCATTATGAACTGACAGGAACTATTGGGACCTAAATGAGGCAGGTTTAAGATTCTTCACCAACAAGAAAATATATGGACTGCATCTTCATTTCTTTTGATAATCGAGAAAGTCTGAAGCTCAGCCCTCATTATGTTCACTTACCAAAGAGATATGAGCAAGCCTGCCAGCTGCCTGGATCCCATACGTTCAAAAGTTGTTCCTTCATCCAAGGCCTTTCCAATGGCATCCTGCCACCAGTGGCCAACAGAGCTACCCTCTAGTCCTACCTACAAGTTTTATATGCAGCAAATGAGTGTAACATGGCGTCAACCTGAAGCAATATAACTCATGTATGGTCCAGGATAAAACTGAGAATGTCTAAACACAGAAGATCTTGATGCTCCCAAGAGTTCAATGTTAGATCATAAAATGGCGCACAAGATTAAGAGAAACTACTAATAAACAAGCAAAATGTCATCAACAACTTTACATGGGATAGACAGTCTTACAGTCTCTTTTGCAGCGGACATTGCAAGAAAACCTGCACCCATGTCTACTTCTTGCAATCCGACAACTACAATACCAACATCAGCTACATTAGAACCTAACCATGACATAAGTGCATCAGAAGATGCTCGTCCTTGACCAACATTCCATGTGCCAATCAAAATTCTGAAACTGTGTCTTCTTGTGTATTCAAGATCTTTTTTTGCCAATTCCACTCGTAGGATGCTATCAATAGGTCCTGGAGATGTGATACTCCATCCGCGGATACCACCATGAGTAGCTAAGCTAAAAATATGGCCATTCCCAACTGCCAATTTCAGAACTGGATTATTATGAGCCACCCAAGATGCAACCAGGTTTCCCTCTAGATCCAATATTTGGACAGAGCCACTAACATAGCCTACGTATATCCTGGCACCAAAAGTGCAAAAACATTGAACAGCACAAGAGTGGTGATTAAAATCTTGCAAACGATTGCCATTTCCATCCCACTGTACAATAAGGCCATTTGTGCATCCAGTCCAGATCATTCCATCTAATGTTAGAACCATTGCTTCGGTTCTCTTGGTATCTTCTACAAATCCCCCTGCACCTCTCGCTACACGGCGAACAGCATCTGCAGCTCCCAATATAGCATTGCGTGAACGTTGTAGAAAGCCTTGTGATTTCTCCTTTTTTGTGGAAACAAATTTTACTTTCATCTCATCTTCTACAGGCTGGTCTTGCTGCTGCCCTGATGATGGATCCACTCGATTCTCAATTTGACCTTCAATGTTAAACACTTTCAAAAGCTCCTTCGTACGAGCATCCCTGCAGAACATTTATGGTTAAATGGTGCTTCAGAACACATCAACAAAATCTTTTCTAGATCAATTTGTTCTCCGAAACTTCGTTGATTTAAGCTTTAACTATGTCTTCTTTTCTCTCCACACCATTCAAATGATCGATTGAAAAAGTTTTTGTGGACTTAAATCTTTGGCAAAGATCCGAAGTTTGCAAAAAGAATTCAAGGTCCAGAGTTCAGAATCATGATCGAAACATCATCATCCACCAGACAACAAGCACTTTCTAAAGTAAACATACCATAGAGAAAAGGACACAGGCTGAGCACACCAGACTTTAGCTCTAACAGTATCAGATAGCAAGCACTTAATGTCCGAAGAAGATAATCTACATTGACCGTTAACCGTGACTTGGCTCCTCAGATCAATATGTGACCTCTCCACCAATAGAGCAGCCATGTGCTTTTCCTCTGAGGAAAGAGAGAGAGATTTCTCAATAGTCTCCCAAGGGAAAATCTTAAGAACACCACCCTCAGCACCTGACCACAGATCACCTGGACCAAAACACATTGTTCCAGTTAAAAATTAAAAATACCGACACATAGGATGCATTTCATCTAGGCAACTACAGATCTAAGTTTAGAACGTACCGTAAGAACTCATAACAATAGAGAGACAAGGACCTTTATGAGCCTGCCATGATAATCCCTCCTTAAAAGGGACATTATCATCCACACATTGATCCATCTTCCAAGATCGGATCTTTCCATCCTTATGACCACTCCAGACCAATCTATTCCCAGAGTCAATCATCAAGCACATGGTTGGAGACGTATTCCCAGATTCATGAAATGGCGCTGCATCCTCATCACCTCTCCTCACTCTACCTCCCAACCCGCACCCTGGCTCATACGCATTCTCCAAACTCCAGAACCGAACCCCACTTTCTTGTCCAGCCCAAAGTTGCGTGTCCGTACAAGCAATGTTCCTCAAGAACTTCCCCACCTGTGTCTCTCTCAACGGATGTGGCCTGAGCTCCAGACATGGTGGCCTTCCGGGATGAACAACCGCCCTGGTGGGAGCCTTAAAGATGCCAACGCCGCCGCTAGCAAGAAACTCTGGCATAGGCTGGCATTGCTGGAGATCATGAGGCGCAACATCGTCAATGCTGAGGCTGAAGTCGAGGCCTTGATCGAAGGCCGAGGAGGTGACAGCATCGGAGATGGGGTTGACGAATTCCTCGTCGTCAGAATAGGAGTCGTTGGAAGAGGGCAGCTTCTGGTTAGGGAATTGGTCAAGGCTGTGCTGTCGGCTTCTGGGGTGCTTGTTCTTCCTGTTTGAAGATGCGGTTCGAACCCGTTGGCTGTGGGAGTGAACCTTTCGATTTGTGGTTGGTGTTGGACTCAACCCAGCCAATGCTTCTTTATCTTCTTCTTCTTCCATTCTATCCCCCATTAATGTCTCCTCTTCGTTATGCTTCTGGCTGGTTAGTTTCTGTAAATAATGAGGATTAAGGTTCAAAGTTTTGGTCTTTTCTTGCAACAATATAACAAGATGAAGTGTGAGAAAGAGAGTGAAAGAAGGGAAAACCTGGAAGTTGGAAAACATAAAACAGAATGTAGAGACAGAGACCGAGTCTAAATGAGATCCGAGAGAGCAGGAAGGAGACAGAGAAGTAGAAGTTTGGTTGGTTCATTTTTTGGCGGGCATTGTGAGGATAGTGTACGGGTAGGGACGAATGTTTTGTTTTCTCGTTGTATACCGTTAAGGGAGATTGCAATAATTCACCAATATATGATTAATTATTTACACCAATTTTGTGATAGTTTTCATTCTTGTTTTATTTTATATGATAAAGTGAAGAATTTTTTATTTGCATGTTTTTGAAGCAATTTCGTACTATTTGATTCTTGTAGTAACTTCTGATAGAATAAGTTCAGGTCAGTGGGTCACTGCCTCCATCTATACCTTGTCCACCATAAGAAGCAAAAGGCAAACTTACAACTAACAAGCATCATCAACATGCTGAAGATTTACGTCTCTGTAAACAATCAGCCAAATTTGACATTAAATAGCTAGCCTGATTATAAGTATCATATCTTGTGTATAATTCCAGACACTGTATCTGTTGCTCCATATTTAAAAACTATTTGTAGACACAGGCATGTAAAGGATTTTACTTTCCACATAAGATTAAGGTAAACGGCAGGAACTGTCCTAAACTGAGCATTCAAAACATCCGGATCTCTTTGCAAGACGAGTATTATACATCCATTCAAGTTTGAGACAGAGACCTAGGTTCATATAACTCAAATGATCCCAAAAGCAACATGTCAATGGGAGACCTCCATGTGCAATATCCCGAAAAGAAAAAGCCTACAACTAAGATGGTACTAAACCTAGATAGACTCATCTTGTATCTTATTGAATATCTTGGAATGAAAGAAGAAATTGGAAATGGTTGCAGAATGAAACGTCTAAATCATGATTCACTTGGAAGTTGACTGATCACTCTGCAAGTCCTCTTTCCCTTCAAGCAATTTCTCCTTTACTGCAGAAGGTGATCCAACATTCACAGCAACTGGTTTTGGTTTTTCAACACTCTGGGATCCTGTCAACCTTGCTAAAATGACAAAAGTCATACCACCAAGAACATTATTAACACATCTGAGGACAACGACTGACGTCTTAAATGCCAATGGAGGAAGCCCCTTGGCCAACGCATACTCAATTCCATTCAGAGTCTGATATCTTAAGTTGCTGCTAACACCCATGTGAATGGCCCAAGTTACTGCATTCAAAAGAGTTGGAGGTGGTTTGTTTGGAGTCTCGAAAGTTGGATCCATCTTCTTCCTCATATTGATCAACCCATTGGAGATTGCAGTACCAACAAGTCCCGCAGCAAAACCAACAGCAGCAAAAATAGATCCTTTATACACCAGCGTTCCAAACCGGTTCAACAGACTATATGCACCAGGCTCAAACATGTGGCTCGGTGGACAATTGGCAAACATAGCAGGAACACCAGCACTAGAGGCAGATGCAGTAGGTGCCAAGAGATACATGAGAGTAAAATTCAAAATGGAACCAACCACTAAAGTTGAGAAAACAAAATCAAGCTCATTGAGTCCAAAATTAGGACGTGAAGCCATATCACCAAGAACACAAGCAGAGACGCCAACTAATTCCTCCATTACAACCTTAAAAGGGAACTGCGGGTCTGCAGCTACCCTGGATCTCCATCCATTCAGGAAAAGCCCTAAAATCCCAAAGCCTTCCCATGAGGACGAGGATGATGAATTGTTGAAATTCGAGTCACCAGCCCAACCTCCAGAGTCCCCACTGCCTCCACCACCAAAGCCGCCCCCTTGACCAGCACCGTTACTGCCATTGCCACCAGCATTGCAAACTTCAGGTTTGGAGTATTTTGAGTGCTGAAGGCAGAAAGGAAACTTTTGATGACTGGATGATGGAAGTGGAATAGCAGGAAATTTAGGGTTGTGCACCCGGGTATTCCTTCTCTCAGTGGAGCTCAAGCACTGCCTTGCTAAAGAAAAAAAACGAAGTTGACCAGCAGAAGTTGCCATTTTCCCAGTACAGACAAGGCTTCCTGCAGGCGTAAGGCAAATAAGCAACAAATAAGGATTCATTCTGTACTCATAACATATTCAAAGGGTTTATCTACCTGAAGGACTTAAACAATAAACTAACTGGAGCAATTAAATTATGTTTTATCAAGCCCCCAATAGTTGGTTCAAGCATGTAATAAGGCCAGTAACTAGTAAGCAATAGTTGGTTCAAGCATGTAATAAGGGCAGTAATTAGATGCCTCATGGCTATCTCATAAGAGAGTTCCTTCCGTTTAAGAGAAAGAAAACCATATTATAGGCACCTCGCCAGTTTTACAACAGCGGGTAATAGTCATATCCAATACGATTCTCAAGATTGCCTACAGACGCATTCTTCCTTTTTTTTTTCAAAAAATGAAAAGATGACGCAAAATAGATATAATCAAGTTGACCAACTGCTGCGACAAGTGCAGAAATTTAGTAAATTTCGTATGTTTGCAGTGATTAGCAGCATTCACTACATAGAAAACTAAAAAAGAAGCATAATTTGCACATTCCGTTGAACTCGACACTACAAGCAGTCCCATAAGACCACAACAACAAAAGTTTTCAGCAAATTCAGCCACAAAAATGCCAATAAATTATCCATCTCCACATTCCAAATCCCAGATTCTTAAAATTTCTATTTGTTCAAAAAAAAGTTCATAATTGGAAGAAAACACTGAAAGAGATCCAAAATCAGTACTTATAAAGCACGAGACTTGCTGATCTAGAAGAAGAGATTATGAAAACCCAGATCAGAAAAAGAGAGAATATTCTACCTCAGGTCGGAGCAAGCTTTCACAGTGTCTGGAATGCTCAGAAAAAGTGAGAGAAAATAGAACAAAGAACACTCACCAAACTTAATCAAATCTAAGCTACCAACAGACCCAAAGGCATAAAAGCGAAAATAGATAGAATTATAGTACTTATTAATATAATGCTATGCATAAAAAAGACAAAAATGATGCACATGATTATTGCCACCCACATGATTAAAGTTGCAAACATTAACACGAGTAGGCAGAGGCAAGAACAGAATTGATTGAAAAACAACAACGAAATATTCCAAAATGAAGTCTAACCTAACAGAGACGGACGATGGCCACAGAGACGGACGATGGTTGGCGAAGACCGGATCTCCTTCGACAGATTCCAGATCTGGCAAAACAGACGCAAATGGAAACATGTATATATGCATTACAAGGGAAAAGATTCGTATACAAGGGAAATAAAGGGGAAGAGAAGAGAACAATCTGGACAGAAACACAAAAGCTGAGTGTTGGTTTCATTAAACTTGTGAGTAGTTAAATGTATGATCTTTTAATTTTATTAAATACTCATACTTTTGTCTTTAATAATTAACTAATTTAATAATAAGATTTAGATATATCAAAAAAATAAATTAAAATTTAATAACATATAAAAAGGGTAAACTAAAAATATAATAATGAAATCAAACAAAATTTGTTTTTTGTTTCTTTATTACATATCTCATCCAAATTTTTAATATTAAAAATAAAACTAAAAACCACAACGATGTAGAGTTAATTAGGGGACACCCATGTCAAGAACACTTGACAGGAATTAATTAATGAAGTTGACTCCTAAGTCATATTTAAAAGACACCCAAATTCATGCGTTTAATTATTTTTTATTTTTAGATAATATTTCAAATTAAGTAAAAATAATGAATTTAAAAGATAATTATGTTTAACTAATTCCATTATATATAGTACCTAAGATTTCAATTTTTAATTTGAAACAAATTAGAGTTTTCAAAGTTCAATTATATTATTATGTCATAAAGGATTGCTTAACATTCCAATTTTAATATATTAAACAAATGAAATGTTTTCGATTCAACGCAAAATTAATAGCGGAAAAAGAAAATTACTAACTTTAGATTTGGAAAACATTTTCATTTCCTTGTTAATCGCGAGGGCTATCTAAAAGATGAAGCATGGTGGATAGTGCTTGGTAACACGGTCACCTCTGAACTATATGCCATGAAGAGGGTTTCTTTCTCAGATTGGTTGGCCACTACCATGGAATTGCCATCTACTTATACGACTTCAAAGGTCAAAATTTCCAACCTCATATCAGTTCTTGTTTCTTGTCATATTTGTAAGCATGTCTTCCACAAAAGAAAGCTAACATGTCACTTGTAAACTTCACTGATTCTGTCTTGTTTTCCAGGGCATGAAATTGATGCTAGTTTCAGATTGTTATCTCGGTTTTGAACTAGAACATTCTCTTGAAGACCTTTTCTAGGTTTCAGTGGGTGAAACTTGCATTTACATTTTGAAGATAATAAGACCAAGCACACTCAAAAGATACCATTAAACAAGTATCTGGAGGAGAAATTCTTCATTCTTCCATAGAAAAATCCCGGAAACATCTTCCGAAGCAAATTCTCAGATACGATACGGTTTGGAGGAATATGATAGATGTATTGTAAACATTTTACTATGTTTAGTGGATCTATTTAAATGTAAAAGGAACGCTTGGGCCAAATATAGAGTTTTTATTTCAGCTAGGGAGCACAACTTAGAGAGTAGATAGTTACCACAAAAGAAATAATTGGTATCAATTAGTATAAGTAGAGTGGTGGGGATTATAAGGGTCAACGATAGGATTATGGTGGCTAAAATTGTTGTTAGCAATGTGATCCTCAATGTCGCTTGTGCATATGCTTCGCAAATGGGTTCAGACGAACAACAAAAACGTTTGTTCTGGGAAGTGCTAGAAGGGGCACTGCAACAATTCGTTGATACGGAGCAGATCGTCATTGGGGGTGACTTTAATGGGCATATAGGGGCAGGTACGGATGGATATACAGGAGCTCATGGTGGCTTCGGTTACGGCATTAGAAATGATAACGGCATTGCATTATTGGACCTGGCCGTAGCGTATGAGTTAGTCATCGCTAATTCCTTTTTTTCTGAAAAATGTAACGCACTTGGTAACTTTTCAGAGTAGCACCTCCAAGACACAAATAGATTATCTTCTTGTCAAGAGAGGTGCCAAATCATGGTGTAAGGATTGTAAAGTACTGCCGGCTGCATGCATATCGACTCAACATAAATTGTTAGTTCTTGATTTTGGGATTAATGGATGGAGGTCACAGTCGTTGACCCCGCATTATCCTAGGATTAAGTGGTGGAGACTACGAGGGGCCACGATGGAACAATTTAGGACACAAGTTCGGGCAAATGCAACATGGCCTGTGCACGGAGATACGAACCTGATGTGGGAGGGGATAGCATCTGTCGTGCGTGCAACGACTACCAATCTCCTCAGGGTATCCAAAGGGGCCCCTAAAGGGCAAGGAGGTGGGCGAATGGAAGGTTGGTGGTGGGCAGAAGAGGTCCAGGGGACGGTTAAGGCAAAGAAGAGAGCTTTTAAAGATCTTATAGACAGTCTAACGGAGGCAGACAGGGAAATTAACAGAGTAAGGTATCGATTGGCAAAGCGGAAGGCTAAGAAAACTATCGCAGTGGATAGAGGGGAAGCATATGAGACTATGTACAGGGACTTGGATACTTTTAGTGGAGCACAAAAGATTTTCAAGCTAGCACGTGATAGGGCACGTGGTGCGATTGATTT
>JANITW010000005.1:10295649-10305908 GCA_027564335.1 Erythroxylum williamsii | reverse complement strand
ATTGCATTAAAGGCAAGCAAACCAAACATATATCAAAACATCCAGCCACAAGAAGTAACGCATTACTTGAATTAATATACACTGACATCTGTGGTCCTTTCAACGTTCCTTCTTGGGGCGACAAAAAATATTTCATTACCTTTATTGATGACTTCTCACGATATGGATATATTTATCTGCTATATGAAAAGTCTCAGTCTATGGACATCCTAGAGGTGTTCATTAATGAGATAGAAAGGCAGTTAGATAGAAAAGTAAAGATAGTGAGGTCTGACATAAGTGGTGAATATTATGAAAATTTTGATAAAAGTGGACAATGTCGAAGTCCATTTGTAAAGTTTCTTGCCAATTAAGGCATATGTGCACAATACAAATGCTTGGTACAGCACAACAAAATGGTATAGCTAAAAGATGGAATCGTAATCTTATAGAAATGGTTAGGAGCATGTTAAGTAATAGTATTATACCTTTATTATTGTGGATGCATGCATTAAAGACCGCTGCATATCTGCTAAATAGGATTCCTAGTAAAGCAGTTCCTAAGATACCTTATGAATTGTGGACAGGAAGGAAACCTAATTTACGACACCTTCACATTTGGGGTTGTCCAGCAGAAGTAAGGTTGTATAATCCACGTGAAATGAAGCTTGATGTGAGAACCGTTAGTAGTTATTTCATTGACTATCCCAAAAAGTCAAAGGGGTATAGATTTTATTGTCCTAACAATATTACGAGAATAGTTAAGTTTGGTAACTCTAGGTTCATTGAGAATGGTCAAATCAATGGGAATGGAGAACCACGAAAAGTGGATATTCGCGAGAATCAAGTAGAAACTACTCCAAGACAAGTAAACACTACCACATCAGACGTGATTCTACTGGTTGTTATTCCTCTTGTTGCATCACAGACAGTGGCGGATTCACAATGGGGGCAAGTGGGGGCAACATATTTCTTTAAAAAAATGTACTTTTTTAAGTTTTGCCCCCACAAAAAAAAATAATTTTATTCTTATTAAAATTTTGCCCCCATTAAAAATAAAATTTTATCTCTATTAAAATTTTGCCCCCACTTAAAAAAATTTCTGGATCCGCCTCTGATCACATATATGCAACATACCGGAATAACAAATTAATATTCCACTTCCACAAATTAAACATATTAATGATGAACCAGCTAATAATGATCAAGTTACAAATGATCAAGTAATGTCATAAGACGTAGCATTACAAATGTCTGTAAGGCAAAAAAGACCAACTATCTCAAGTGAATATGAAATTTACTCACTTGAACATGAATGTGACTTGAGCATTGATAAAGATCCAGGCTCGTTCAAACAATCCATGGAATGTAACAATTATGAAAAATGGTTCAATGCTATGAAAGAAGAGTTGAAATCAATGGATGACAACAATGTCTGGGAATTAGTTAAGTTGATAGATGGTGCAAAGCAAGTAGGTTGTAAATGGGTCTTTAAAACCAAACGTGACTTGCAAGGTAACATTAAAAGGTATAAAGCCAGACTTTTTGTCAAAGGTTACACTCAAAAGGATGGTATTGATCATAAAGAGACCTTCTCTCCGATTTCAAAGAAGGACTCTTTAAGAATTGCTATGGCACTAGTGGCTCATTATAATTTAGAGCTTCACCAAACGGACGTAAAGACCATCTTTCTAAATGGTGACTTGGAAGAAGAAGTTTAAATGAATCAACTGGAAGGTTTCATGACCACAGGAAAGAAATGATTAGTGTGTAAATTAAAGAAATCAATATATAGACTGAAGCAAGCTTCCCGACAATGGTATCTTAAGTTTAATGATATCATTACGTTTTATGGTTTTGCAGAAAATACCATTGATCTATGTATATATATGAAAGTTAATGGGAGCAAGTTTATTATATTAGTCCTATATGTTGATGATATCCTTCTTGCTGCAAATAATGTTGTTTTGTTACATGATGTAAAGAATTTTCTTTCTAATAATTTCGAAATGAAAGATATGGGTGAGGCATCTTATGTGATAGGAATAAAAATATTCCGAGATAGATCACAAGAATTGTTACGATTGTCTCAAAAAGGTTATATCGAGAAAGTATTAGAAAGATTTCAAATGAAAAATGCTCCGCGGGAATAGTTTCAATTCAGAAAGAGGACAAATTTAGTCTAATGCAATGTCCATGAAACGATTTGGAACGTAAGGACATGGAGTCTTTTCCTTGCGCGTCAGTAGTTGGGAGCTTAATGTATACTCAAACATGCACTATGCTAGATATCAATTTTGCTATTGGAATGTTAAGACGATATCAAAGTAATCCTGGATTGGAGTACTGGAAAGCTGCAAAGAAAGTCCTTCGATACTTAAAAGGCACCAAGAACTATATGCTCACATATAGAAAATCAACCTATCTCGAAGTGATAGGTTACTCAGATTCAAACTATGCCGGTTGTGTAGACTCACAGAAATCTACATTCGGTTAAATGTTCCTATTATCTGGAGGAGTAGTTTCATGAAAAAGTGGAAAGCAGTCCATCATTGCTACTTCCACTATGGAGGCTGAATTTGTGGCTTGCTTTGAGGCCACAGTTCATAGATTATAGTTGCGTAACTTTATCTTAGGTCTTGGTCTTGTTGACAATATTACCAGACCGTTAAGAATTTATTGTGATAATTCCGCAGTTGTATTCTTCTCTAGGAATGACAAATATTCAAATGGTGCGAAACACATAGATTTGAAGTATTTGTCTGTAAAAGAAGAAGTGCAAAAACATAAAGTGTCAATTGAGCATATTGATACCGATCTCATGATAGCGGATCTGTTAACGAAAGACTTACTGCACAAAACATTTATTGGTCATGTTGAACGGATGTGCCTTATAGATAAGTCCTTGTTAGTATAGTATTCAGACATGTATATATACATATCATTATCTTGCTTGCATTGTTATGACACTTGTGAATTCAATTACAGTCATATGTTTTTGCTCACTTACTAGTTATCCATATTATGTTGTCTACAATAATTATTATTTGTGAGATAACACTTACCGAAGTACCCACTTAAAGTTTATTGAGTTGAGTTGATTCTGTGATACATGGAAGGAATCAGGTTATATCAATTGTGACCACCATGATCCCATCAGCTTAATTCAGTTAAGGATGACTTAATCGATTCAATGTATTGTGTGCACTTAAAGTTTTATTATTTGATCACCAAGTTGTAACATGGGTTAAGTGGGAGATTGTTAGACTATTTTATATCCCGTGTGACTTATAGTTTGAGTCCCATGAAAAGTACCCAAGATAATGGTTATTGGATATTACAGAATGAATCTCAATTGGGTCGAAGACGCTTTCCCTTTCTCTTCCAAGAATGAACCATCATGATGATTACTGAACCAACATGATGGTTGGTGATTGAGTATTTAAGTCTTAGGAACAAAACTTATGTGTAGTAATCTCAATTATGCTGAACCATTGAAGAACCACATTAAAAAAGGGAAGCAGAACAGGAATAAATCAACATCTTACAAAACAAAACAATTATAGATACAGGTACGTGCAAATCATTCAATCCATAAATGTCTTACAATTAATATCAAAGCGTGGTATTCTATTGCCCAGATTACTTTTCCGTTATTCTATTGCCCAGAACAAAAGCATTGTTTCATATGTTATGTAGTATGTGAACTTTAAATCTTTTGTCATTAAATCTCTAGTTGGATTGAGACTTGAGCTACTCTGGTCTAAATGATAAAACCAAACCTAGCAATTGTAATTATTAAAATAAATAAAAAATTATTCATGTACTTTGTTTTACAACATTAACAAATACACAAAAAAAAACAAATATATGGAGATTGAACAACCATCATTCAAACCAATTTTTATTCTCCATTATTTTTTGGACCTTGATTAGCTCTTCATCAGCTGCAACAACTACATCAAGGGCAGCCTTGTCATCTCCAATCACCTCTTGTTCAACCAAAAGAATATCAATATTTTTAGTTACAGGAATCTTCCTCCAAGTAAGTAGCATTAATAATGTAGATTTTCCCTTTCCATTGTGTCCAACCAAACCCTCTCTCTTTCCATATGATATCTTCACTGATGCATTCTTCAAAAGTTCCTTACTTCATGCTGAGACAGAGAAGTTTTCTATTGTTATATCCTTGACATTAGCATCAGCTTCATCATTGCCTTCCAGTACTGAAGTCCGACTACTAACAACAACAAAAAAGACATCATGATCATCCCTCTAAAGCCTTTTGTTTGGCATGTTATGCAGCATGAATAATAAGTAAATCATTCTTTTCCTTTTAGAAGATGATTATGCAATGTAAAATGACTTCAAATGATGCACAACATATTAAAAACTTTATTTAAAAGAACTTAAATGATCGATAATTGCACTTTAAAAAAAACAAAATTTGCAGTCCTAAAATTCCCAAAGCATAAGAGGACGAATTCTAGTATCAAAACCTCAAAGAGCCAGAAATTACACTCAACATAACAAAAACACTAACCCAAAGAACCATCATCAACAAACTATTGGAATATCCCCTATCACTCCCTAACCTAGAACAAACTTGCAAGTCCTAAAAGCTAACCCACCATTGGATCGCAACAAAGTCACTTAGGTTCAATTGAGATCTCAAAGACTTTGCCGCAAGATTCAAATATCAAAAAACCTAATTGTCGCATAATGATTTAGAAACTTTGCGGCAAAAATCTAAATTGAAGCTTGCACTAAATACATTTTAATAGAGTTTATCAAATATAGATAAAAAACTAGCAATCCGCACAACATAAACGATCAATAGAAAGAGATGGAGAGATATAACTCTATTACGTGCATGGACATTCCTCCACGTGATTGGGTTTGACTTTTTCTTTAGTAAGTTATTTGGTTTGTTTTGTCTGTTATTTTGTTTCAATAATTCCCAGTCCTCTGCCTACACTGTTAGGATAGCGACTTGAGAATCGGGTGGGTAGTTTATTTATGATATTTGCAACTATGGCCCTTATAAATTAATAGGCACAGATAGTAATAAGATCATTGATCAGTTAATATTTATATTGACTATTTTTCAGTTAAGGTTGGGTCTTCTCTACAAAGATCTATTTTATCTTGTCTTTCCTTGGCACTCTTTGTGTTTCTTCGATCTATAATAGGTCCAAAGAAGGGGCACGTACCAGCTTGGTATCAGAGCCTTAACATAGAGCAAAGGATGGGACAAGTGGAAGAAGCAATCAAAACTTTATCAAAACATTAACAAGTGTTGATGAAGCAGATGGTTTGAACAGCTCTCAGTAGCGAGTAAAACTGAGGGGGAAAGCTCAGCAACTAGGTCCACTGGTAACAACAGACACGCAAATCACACCATGTTTGCCCCAAAGTTTAAATTAGAATTTTCGCGGTTCAATGGTCAGGAAGACCCACAAGTTGGGTCTATCGGGCATAGCAATTCTTTTCCTTTCATGACACGCCTGCTCATGAATGGGTCTCCCTCGCTTCTTATCATTTAGAGGCTGAAGCACAAATATGGATCCTATAAGTTCAACAAGAAAAAGAAAACTTGACTTAGGCTAAACTCAAAGAAGAACTAAATGTTAGATATGGGACAACTAAGTTCTTTGACCCATTTGGTGCACTCACTACTCTTGGTTAGAAGATACGGTGCAATCATATCAAGCAGAGTTTGAGAAACTTTTAGCTAAGGCTAGTCGTCTATCTCCTAAGAAGCAAGTTAGTTGTTTTGTTAGTGGACTCAAGGATACCATTCGCACCGAGGTCCAAGCGAATCGTCTGGTTACACTTTCCACTGCCATCTGCCTTACTCGTTTGTTTGAAGCCAAACTAGCAACCCAAAAATGAGTATCCAATGTGCACCTCAATCTACAGCGGTTGTCGCTTCAACCAGTCCAATTAAAAAGCTTAGTGTAGATGAACTTAACGAGCATAGAAAACTCGGGTTGTGCTTCTGCTATAATAAAAAGTATGAAGTTGGTTATCGCTGTAAAATTTATTTTCTATTTAGGTTGTAAAAGACGATAGTGAGGATGATGTGGAAATGGAGATTGAAGATCCAGAGGAGAAGAAGTCATCCATTTCAATCCACGCACTCATCAAGAGTCCTAAGTCACGAACCATGTGGTTAAAGGGCCAACTTAAACATAATATAGCTACTATTCTCGTCAACACGGGTAGCACTCATAATTTTATTAATACAGATTAGGCAGAAAAAGCTGATATACCCATTACTAGTAGTGGGTGGTTTGAAATTCTTATGGCATCTGGTGATCTACTGTTTAGCAAAGGGAAGAGTAAACAAGTTCCTATCACCATCCAAGGATTCACTACATGGGTGGATCTTTATTTACTTCCCCTCGAAGGTTGTGATATAGTCCTTGGCATATGTTGGCTAGAGACTATGGGTCCCATCATATGGGATTTCTCTCAAGGAAAGGATGTTATTTTACGTGGCATCTCAGCTCCCAAGAATCATATGGTGTCTGATGTCTAAGCGGTGGAGTTGACCAAAAGCATTTGATATGGGATTTATCTTCACATAGTTGCTGCATCCAGTCCACAAGCTATAAATCTTCCTAAAATTCGAGATATACTGAAGAGCTTTCGCACAGTTCTACAGGAGTCCGCCATATTACCTCCCATATGCTCACAAGATCATCAAATTTCACTTGTTTCTGGCCATAGACGTATCTTGGTACAACCATATAGGTATCCACAATTTCATAAAATTGAAATAAAAAACTTTGTTTCTGAAATGTTGCAAGCAGGAATTATTCGCCATAGCCACAGTCCGTATTCTTCTCCAGTTCTTTTGGTAAAGAAACAAGATGGATCATGGCATCTATTTGTTGGGTACAAGGCACTCAACAAGATTACTATGAAGGATAAGTTTCCAATTCTTGTAATCGATGAGCTTGGATGAATTACACAGAGCCCAATTCTTTTCTAAGCTAGATCTAAGATCTGGCTACCATCAAGTTCGCGTGCATCCTGAAGATATAACAAAAACTGCATTCGGAACCCCACCAAGGCCATTATGAGTTTTTAGTCATGCCTTTCGGCTTGACTAATACACCTTCCACCTTCCAGTCGCTTATGAATGAAGTATTTCGAGATCATCTTTGAAAGTTTGTGTTGATATTTTTTTATGATATTTTGATTTATAGTAAATGTTGGGATGATCATTTACAGCGTCTAGAGATTGTATTTTCCTTATTGCAATCCCACTAACTGTTCGTGAAACTTAAAAAATGTCAGTTTGGGCAACAAAATGTCAAGTATCTTGGTCACATTATTTCTAACCATGGAGGGGCAGTTGATCCGGAGAAGATTGAGGCAATCTCAGCTTGACTTAAGCCTATTACGCAAAAAGCTATGCAGGGATTCTTGGGATTGTGTGGATATTATCAAAAGTTCATCAAGAGATTTGGTAAGATTGTAGCTCCTCTAACAGACATGCTTAAAAAGAATCACTTTGCTTAGAGTAAGGAGGCGGAAGAAGCTTTTTCTAAATTAAAACAAGCCATGACACAAGCTTCAGCCTTGGCCCTTCCAGATTTTTCCAACAAATTTATTGTGGAATGCGATGCTTCTGGATCAAGTATTGGTGCAGTACTTAGACAAGAAAAGCCAATAGCTTTCTTTAGTTAAGCATTAAACGGGAAGAACCTTTTCTTATCCACATATGAGAAGGAAATCTTAGCTCTCGGTTTGGTAGTAAAGAAGTGGCGTCCTTATCTATTGGGAAGGCAATTTATTGTTCAGACTGATCATCAAAGTCTTCGACACTTTTGGACCCAAAAAATAGCTACCACAGCTCAGCAAAAGTGGCTACTTAAGCTAATGGGATTTGACTTCATTATTGAATATAAATCAGGAAAAAAATGTTGTCATCAATGCGTTGTCACGCAAATATGAGGAGGGTGAGGTGGGCCATCTATAGGCAATTTCCAAGTTAGTACCAAATTGGGTGGACACGATCAAAGAGGAACATGCAAACAACCCATTTATTCAATGCATGTTCCAACTTTTGCAAAAAGATGATGTCGTGGGTCCTTGGAAAAATAAAGAGGGAATTATTTTCTTCAAATAATGCATTTATTTGGAGAAAAACTCTCCTTTACTTCTCTCCATTATTGAGCAATTCCACTCTTCTAACCATGAAGGATTTCACAAGACTTATCATCGGGTACGAAGTAATTTCTACTCTCCTGGGCTACAGAGCAAAGTAATTTCTACTCTCCTAGGCTACGGGGCAAAGTCATGCAATTTGTCCGTGAATGTGACGCTTGTCAAAGACACAAAAGTGAGCAAACATTACCTTCCAGACTCCTGTGTCCTCTTCCAATTCCTGAAAGAATTTGGGAAGACATATCAATGTATTTCATTAATGGATTGCCAAAATCTGGTGGAAAACAGTGATACTCGTGGTAGTGGATAGGCTTTCTAAATATGCCCACTTTATTACTCTTTCTAACCCTTACACTGCCATAAGTGTCGCTCGAGTTTTTTTTTGAACAGGTGTTTAAACTCCTTGGAATGCCAAATTCTATAATTTGTGATCGAGATTCAACATTTACTAGCCTTTTCTGGCAAGAGCTTTTCAAACTTAATGAGACTTCATTTAATATTAGTTCAGCTTATCACCCGCATACTGACAGTCAAACGGAGGTTGTTAACAAGAGCTTGGAGATGTATCTACGGTGTTTTATGAGTTCTAAGCCTGAGCACTAGTTGAGGTGGCTTTAGTGGGCTAAGTATTGCTATAATACTAGCCTACATTCCACTACCAAGAAGATGCCATTTGAAATTGTTTATAGGAGAGAGCCTCCAACTCTAATCTCTTATGTATCGGGAACAGCGAGAGTAGAAGCAGTAGAGTAGGAACTTCTGGCCAGAGACGCCATCGTGAGGGCTGCTTAGGAGAAAATTAATGCTGCCAAAAATCGTATGAAGCGGTTTTATGATCAACGGTGTACAAAGCCTGTTTTTCAAGTTGGAGACATGGTTTACTTAAAGCTCCAACCATTTAGATAGAAGTCCATCATGGAGCAACATAAGAGAAAATTATCAACGAAATATCATGGCCCTTTCAAGATAATTGAGAAGATTGGGTCCGACGTCACAGGTTCATCCTATATTTCACGTTTCGATCCTTAAGCCATGCATGGCACCTAACATTCAAGTTTAGCCACAGCTACCAGACATCCATTATGACGAAGAAATGGTGCAGCCATTTTTTGTCTTAGGCACAGGACGCACAGGCAAAAAAGGCAAGTTCTTATTCACTGTTCATCTTTGTCTCCATCAGATGCAACCTGGGAGGACGTGATGTTCATCAGAAGGCAATTCCCTAATTTCGCTCTTCAGGACAAGAACTTTTCATAAAAGGGAGCGATCTGTTACGTGCATGGACATTCCTCCATGTGATTGGGTTTGACTTTTTCTTCAGCAAGTAATTTGGTTTGTTTTATCTGTTATTTTGTTTCAATAATTCCTAGTCCTCTGCCTATACTTTGGGATAGTGACTTGAGAATCGGGTGGGTAGTTTATTTACGATATTTGTAACTATGGGCCTTATAAATTAAAGGGCACATATAGTAATAAGATCATCGATCAATTAATATATATATACATTGACTATTTGTCAATTAAGGTTGAGTCTCCTCTACAAATATCTATTTTATCTTGTCTTTCCTTGAGTCTCTCTGTGTTTCTTCAATCCATCATAGGTCTAAAGAAGGGGTACGTTCCAAACTTCGAAGTAGAAAGTTCACATACAGATAAAGAAATGACTGCAAAAACCTAGATAAGTCGATAGTGCGACGCATAATGAGAGAGGTTTACCTGCTTCGGGGTGTAGGAAACCTAGAAGACAACGACAAACAAGGAGAGGATGTTGAAGAAGAGCAAACGTATGGCATTTGCTTTGGGTGTTGGATCCTCTGCTATTTATTCACTCTCTTCCCTTTCTTGTTTTCTCATTGACCTAGTTCATGTGGTTTTTGGATATGCAAATTGAGGAATCAGACACACAGTGGAAAGAGTGAACGAGAGGGACATATCCAAGAGGGAGAAGGACAAGGACGATCGAAGGCTGGGTAGGAACAAGCACTTAGCCTTTGTTTGGATCAATGGAAAGCAAGAGAAAATAAAGGAAGAGAAGTGTAATTCTCTTGCTTTCCATTGTTTGGACAAAAATTTGTAAAGGGAAAGTAAGAGAAAAGAGG
>JANITW010000005.1:10173891-10195959 GCA_027564335.1 Erythroxylum williamsii | reverse complement strand
AAAATTAACTAAAGGTTAAAATTTTTTTGAAATATGATTAAAAAAAATTATTTTTCCTAAAACGTAAGGTTTAATTTTAAAAAATTATTAAATAAAAATTAATTGATTTATTTTAATTTATAATAATTTATTAATTAATAAAAATTAATTAGTTAATTAATAAATTGATTAATTTTTAACAAAAGATTATTAAAATAAATTGAATAGAAAAGTCAAAAATCGAACATGAAAGTTGTACGGTCCGAGATTTTTACAGCTGAACATGCCAGACCGGTTAAGTTTTTAATTATTAATAAGTATATTATATTTTTATTGTATTATGTATCTTTATTTTTGTTTTTATTTCCTTTTAGTTTCTTTCAAATTATTATAAAGAATTTATGACAAATTAGTGAACATAATGTTTTGTACATATAAATTTTTATTTTGCAATGATAAATAACATTTATAATAAATATAAAAAGAGATCATTTTATGATAAATAATTACATTTTGCAGAAAAAGCTGAAACATTCGAATATGATTGCGATTAAAATTATTTTATATATTGTATTGTGGACCATTGGCCTTCCCCTTTTTGCTCTAAAAGAATAATAAATACTGATATACAACAGTTAAAGAGTAGGAAAAAGTAGGAATAGGCTACTATCTTCACTAAGCTTGAAATTCTGAATCAGAGACTTCAAGAACTTTATGAATACCAATTGGGTTTGCACCAGCCTTGAATGCATTACCTTCAATGTACCTGTGTTGAGAAATTTGGTGAAGCTAAGTTCTTCCTTTTCAGTAGCTATATCAGAACAAATGCCAAAATATTGCAGGATTCTTGAAACAACATCTGTCTGCAGGAAGAACTTACATTTCTTTCAAATTTGGATGTTTATAGTAGGCATCTGGAATTATACCTGTAAACTGATTGTGATCCAGATACCTGGAATACAATCATTGGCACATTAACGAACCTATATGAGGAACTACATTGCATGTGTTAAAGCATCAGGAAACTAATAATTTGTACACAAAAGCACTGGCATTCAGTTTTACATGTCTTAAAGAGCCAGGGATATGGGAGTTCTGCAACTACTGCTATGCAGATATTGTCAGCATAATCATGCAGCTTCTTACCAACAACGCCAGTTCATGTTTGCAAGTGTAAAGGAAGATATATGATAATTCCGAAAGCACACATTTAACCTAGTTGCCTTTTTGCGATCATGTAACACCTAATTGGCATACGAGGAGAGTATCCAAGTTCTTTGTGGGCAAACTAAATAACTAGTAGCCCTTTGGTGTTCATGTAATTGGCAAAAGAGGACAGCACTAAAAATCTTTGTCAGGAAAGGAGCTTTACAAAAGAAAAGATTTACAATTAAAACTTACAGATAGGTTAATCTGGGGACATAAGCAAGTCCAGAGGGAATTACCCCAGTCATTTTATTGTAGGATAGGTGCCTGTAACAGAACAACCATAAATTACTCAAAACCTTATCACTGTAAAAAATTAAAATATGACGGACATGAGGCCGGAATATGATTTGCTAACATCAAGTAAAGCCAACAAATCAAGCAAAGTTAATAACTTACAAAATTTCCAAGTTGGTCAAGTTTGCAAGTTGTGCAGGGACAAATCCGGTGAGATAATTGTTATCCAAGTACCTACATAAGCATTTAAGAGTAAGATGTACATTTCAGTCATAGAACTGAAAAATCTCAGCTTAGAGATTTTGAAATAGCAGATTCCTATATCCTTACAGGTTCCGAAGAGATGGAAAGCAGCCATCGATACGTATTAGTTCCCTAAGAGTTCCTACCAAATGATTGTTTCCAATATCCCTACAGATTTGTACTACGGTGAGACACCATACAAACATAACAGTAATATTTCTGTACAAAAAAATAGAAGGGGAAGAGAATTACAAGTGTCTAAGATTTTGTAAACTCCCCAATTCAGCAGGAATGCGGCCAGAAAGGCGATTCTTGTGCAAGTATAGATACCGGAGCTCAGGAAGACTCGCTAGCTCCTTTGGGATTTCTCCTTTGAAACTATTGAAGCTCAGATACCTGTTAAATTTTACCCTCTTCAATATCTTATTGTGAAAATAGAAACAGAAACACACTTAAATTTCTTCTGGGAAGAATTTCATTCACTTAACAGATGGGTAAGACTCTTAAGCTCGCCAATTTCGGGAGGAATGGCATCTTGCAACTTGTTCCATCTCAAATTACTGACAAAAACCCCAGAAGAACATATCAATCAGACAAGATTAAGCATTTAGCAGAAATCAACAATAAGACGTCGAGTAATGAGATATACAGTATCTTAAGACGCTTAAGCCTCCCAATTTGTGGCGGGATAGGACCTGTCAGTTTGTTATTATGAAGATCCCTGCACATGCAAGTAAGATACTGAGATCTATGTCCACATACGAAAACGTTGCCAGATTTGATTCTTTCCAAATTAAGAGCCAATTTGTCTACCTTTAATTCCAAATAAACAATGAATAGTGATTCTAAACAAAACCCACAAACACGACACTAACTCACAGCCTTGTGAGATCCAACAGATTGGTCACAGCAGTAGGAAACGGCCCCACAATCGACACTGCATACACCTCCCTGAAACCCAAAATCATTCATTTCCACATCCCAGATTTCGATGAACAAGAATTACAACAGACGTATAAAGAAAGAGATGAAGAATTACAATCCAGTGACGACCCTGTAGTCTCCGCTGGTGGAACAAGTGACGCCGGACCACCGCGGCAGATCGCCATCGCCACAAGGATCGTCACCGACCCAAGAATACACCACTCTCCATCCCAACGATGCCTTGATCTCATTCAACGCTTTCACTGTACCCGCAAACAACAGTACTTGAACAGAACACAAAAACAAAAATGGAGATATAGAAACGGAGATTTATCAAATTACCGTCGCGTTTAAGTGTCTTTGAGAGAGAAGTGTTGGGAAATACAGCGAAGAACATGAAGATCAAAGGAAGCCAATTTGATAGACCCGCCATTGTGCTAGACCAAGTAAAGATCCGAACTCTACTTACATAACAGCAAGTAGAGACCAGAGACGTCGTTATTATAATGAGTTGTGGACATGAGCTGTTTGATTTGACTGGGTACGAGCGAGATATGGAATTGCGTTCACATCCGTTAATGAACCTATGGGCTTTGGTTACTTCCACAAGAAACAGGATGTCTCAAGACATAGTAACCTTAAAGAATCTACTCTGAAGTGTTCTGTCAGAAGAATCTAATTAACTATGCATCGTAATAAAATTATAATATAAAGAATTTTTATGTTTTTAAGACAAATCTTAAAGAATTTATACAATGCAAATAAATTTTAAGTCCTTTGATCGTCATAAAATTGTTAAAGGTTGATTAACATTAAAATTTTTGTAATATGAATAAAAAAGAATGTCCTTATTTATCAAATAATTTAAAATTTAATTAAAAAAGTTAAATAAAAATTAATTAATTTATAAAATCATTCAATTAATTACTAAATTGATCGACTTTTAACAATAAAAGTTATTAAAGTAAAACAAAATCGAACTGATAAATCAACTAATTCAAAATTTTTATAGTTAATTCTATTTAATTGGTTGAATTTTTTAATTATTTATCGTGTAACTCCCTTAAATTACACCAATAATATTCAAAACGTTCATGCATAAAGAATGGTCCTCTTGACAAATTTTTGGTGACTCCTCGTGTTATCTTTAAAACCCCAATCTTTTCTTTATTAATAGTACTTTCCATTATATATACGTTAAATAAAATTTATATTTTAATCATCATCCAAAGTCGTCATCATCCTCACAAAGCCTCTGGCAAGTTGATTTTTCTAAGGAGGGCTCTTGGCTCTGGCAAGTTGATGAATATGTGGGCTGTCATCTACCCTTGTATAAAACACAATATTGGCAATGGTGTTAAAATCTGACTTTGGTTCGACAACTGGTTGGCAATCAGCCCTCTCACTCAGTATCTAGAACTCATAAGCTTGAGGAATCGTCTGCCTTTACACTCAAAAAGTCTCTTCGCTGATAGAAAATGGGAGCAGCACAAAGCTGTGTGTCAGCTGGACCATATCTCCTTCCTTAAACGCCTTCCCTTGACAGCATCGTGTTAGATTTGGCTCATTTGTTATCCCATATTAGTTAGAGACAATAATTAGAACAAGACTCTTACTTATATAAAGAAATGGCTACCATCTTGTTTAGTGCACCAAATAAAGTCAAAGATTTATAGTACAAATTTGACTCTAATTAAATTCCTCTTTTGAGGTGAGACTTGAAAAGTTTGTCTTGTGTATTTCTTTGTGAGTGTGTTGGTGTATTGGAGGATTGAGTTAGAGAAAAAATTGTATGATTGTAAGAATTTTTCACATAGTAGATTTTCTTTTCGATGTTCGTAATTTTTCTTCGATTTGAAAATTTCCACGTAAATTCTCTTTTGTTGTTACTTTCTGATATTTTTATCTATTATATATCTTTAAATGCGAGTTCGAGACACCAAAATTCCTAAAACATCGCACCATCATACCTTTCTAAAACAAACTTCGCGGCACGCCTCTCCATGACTTGAACGATACTGCCTTGAATGGTTTCATTCATGTTAGTCTCACCTTAGCCTTCTTTGTTTCATCATGTCATTACCATACGTTGTGTCTTAGGAACTCAAAGTTGAGCACTTGTTGATGCAGAGTCGATATACCCAAGTTTGCATGGATTTACTCGAACTCTTGTACAAGTTTTCAAAGCAGTTACGTGTGGCTGCAGACCCAAAAAGTTGGGTTTGGTTGTCTCCTAGCTCCCACCGAGCCCATGAAGATGGTAACTATCTATTATGTCCAAAATCAAATAAGATAATGGGTTTTTTTTTAGAAAAACAAAATATTGAGGTGTTAAAACCAATATTTTAAAAATAAAAAGTTAAACAAGTAAAACAAGAAATTTAAGATTTTAAAAATTCAATCAGTTAAAATTGAATAAAGTTAAAGAACTTAAAATATGATTAAGAAAGATTGTCCTTATCATTGAAGATTTTGAAGATTAATTTAAAAAAGAAATTAGTAAATAAAGACTAATTGAATTATTTTGATTTATAAGGAGTTATTAATTTATAAAATTGACTGATTAATTAACAACTGATCAATTTTAATAACAAGAGTTATTAATGTAAATTAAATCAAAAAATTAAACGGTTCAAAATTTTTACAATTAAACTAGCAGAACCAGTTAAATTTTTTAATCATTAGTTATAACCACAAAAGAAGGACATTTCTTAGTTAGAGTATATATTTAATATGATAGGTCACAATCTCAAAACTGGTAAATTTCTTTTAATAGGTCATTCATTAGGAAATTTATCAAGCAAGGAATGCTTATCTTGTGTATAAATGAAGTGAAAAGGGAAAGAAGAACTAAAAGATGTTACTATATTTATAGACTCGAGTGTACATGAATACAATTATCATTGCATAGACAATTAAGCAGTTGAAAGAAGGCAACTTGCCATAAAAACAAAGCTAACATCAAAACTTAGACCAATATTAATGGAGCTCATGAGTTTCTCTTGAATCACCAACTTGGACCACCCTCCTCATCAAGTACATACTTGCCACCTATAGACTATTTCCGTGCTTGTTTAAGATGTTTTTCCACAAAACTTTCTTTACTTCTCCTCGTGACAGATGCTGAATTATCATCTGGAAACTTCAAGCTCGATCGAAAACAAGCATGGAAATAGCAAACTCGTCATCTAAACCACCGAAATTAGCATACAAGAACTAGGAAATGTTAATTGAAAATACTTCTTGGTATTGCCAAAACTTCTCTATATCCTTCTGATCATTTGTTGCGATCTTGCAACAACTTATAGATCTTTGTTTCTTTAACGCATATGGTCAAGAAAGGCCGAGAAGGGCAGAGCAGAATCCAAGAAAGACACCAAAATATGTAATGAAAGATTAAAGATTAGAACTTTGGCATAGTAGCAGAGAGATCATGGAGTTTGTGAAAAAGGATTCGAGAACTCTTCAGTTGTGAAGAGGGTTTGGCCCAGAAGGCACCAGTCGCTTCTCCACACCATATCTTGGATCAATCTCATGATCACCAAGGGGACTGCGGGGTCGTACCACCAGTTGTGTCGACGGTGGTGTTGGTGTTGCTCTGAGCCGTCGCTGCTGGTTCATTCTCTGCAAGTGAATGCACAAGGAATTCGATGTTCTGTAAGGAAAAAAGCCACAAGAATGGCGTTGTCGGTTGAATTGGTAAAGATGAAGGTGGTTTCTTGGAGAAGAAACCGAACTTGCTAGCAAAACTCTAGCTTCAGACGAGGAAACAAAGAAGAGAAAGAGCATTGCCGTGATCAGAAAACGATCAGCAGACATGGCGGTGGCTTGAAGAAGGAAGGGTATTCAAGGCGGAGAAGTGGAGTCGACGAGGGAGAAAGGAATAGAAATGGCAATGTGAGAAGTTGAGAAAGTGAAAGAAATGATGGCGACAGAAGAGAGCGCGTTTTAATGCAACGCAAGAGACACATGAACGAATATAATTTGAGTCCATAAGAGTATATTATACGAAGGGTCCACTTGTTAGGGAGTCGGTATTAATCTTCCAACTAGGCCAATATCATCAATTCTCATGAACTATTGTGCTTCCCAAGTTATGCCATAAGATAGCTCAAGATACGCATAGTTACAATTAATTGATTGTAAGCATCATTCAAAGACATATACCTAATCAAGTTTACTTGTTAGGTGGCAAGATCACAAGATTAAACCCTAGTTCGGATCATGGTTGTTTAGGGTTTGAGTGTAAAGTGAGCCATAGTGCTAGAAGAGTTAAACATGACAAGAAAAGAGAGATGAAGAATTTTGATGACTTGAGAATTTAGATTATACTTTACTTAAATTCTCAAATTTTCTTGTTAAATATGTGAGTTTAATTTATTAAATTTTATTATCAACTCAATTGAATTTTTACTTTATTTAGACTCGTGAATTTTTAAATTTTAGGGTCTGAGTGTAAATAATTTTTTAATAATGCTTAAATAGTTAAAGAAAATAAGATAATAGAAGCGAAAACTTAAATTCTAACTCTATTGAAATTTTCAAGAGTTTTTTTTTTTGGTTAAAAATACAAATTTGCTTTGTATTTATTTTGTATTAAAATTTACTATTAGACAATTGAATTTTCACTTTATTTGAATTTGTGATTTTATAATTATTACATAATTTGTTAAATTTAATAAACCATTACATACAATTGCACACGATACACACAAAAGATGACAATAATAACTACATTTGTCAAAAATAAGAACTAAAGGGAACATATAATTAGTTAGGTATAATTACGATGAGATAAAGTCTCATAACTTGATTGATTAGACCATTAAAAAGTGGAAACCATTATTGTCTCATAGATTTCTTGTTCTAGGACTCGATATTAAATGTCTTGCTTGCACAACTTGGATAATGTCTCGTGACTTGGTAGTATGTAATAGGTAGGAGATCTTATTTAGTTTTAATATGATAGCTACGTTGGAGTCAATTAAAATGAGGCAGCTCTATTCGGGCATTGACATATACATATATTTTTGATATATCTTTTGACATAAGTGATTAAATTAGCCCTGAATGCATGAGTCAAACTAAAATGCTATGGAAGAAATAATCTCATTTGCTATCAGAAGTGACAGTATACATTAATATTTTTGCCAGCCCCAACTCTCTTTAATCATCTCTCTATTGTATTAATGCATATGCTTTGGGTCTTCCAAGTCTGCCAGAATGATATCAGCATTGAATTCCCTTTAAAAGTCAAGAGGTGTTACATAATGGTAATAGGAATGAGACTGAATATAGTAAAGAATGAAAGTAGATATTATAATTATAATATAATAGTTGGTGGTTGGGACGGCGATGCTGGGCCCGGACCCAGTCAAAACAACCCGTGGGCCAATCGGTCCACTCTTCAGAGATCAGTTTTATGGCTAGGCCAAACCCAAGTCCGGCCCATGCCCTCCTTGGCCCATCCATAGAAGGAAGTCTCCCATGCAAACACGTAAAACCTAAACCTAATTGCAAAACCATATATAAGGTATTTTTCTCCCATAATTGAGGTACGACTACTCATAACCCTAGTTTTCTCCTTGCTCACAGCAACCCTCATCTTCACAAAATACTGACTTGAGCGTCGGAGGGGCTAATCGGGACACAACCCCCGACGTGCCTTCTTTATTTTGCAGGTACTTTCACGTCCGAGTTATCGCAGAAGGCAGCCCATTCCATGGACCCAAACGGCATCGTGCAGTTCAGCCAAAATCCGGCAGAACCATATTCCATTACATATCCATTTAAATAATATTTATCCCAAGTTTCGCTTAGTACGAAATTATCATCACTGAGGAAAGTTTGATCATAATCATCATTAAAACTCAATGCATTAAATGATAGTTTAATATTTTTATTTAAGGTCATTTTCTGATTGACTCTCATTTATAAAATTTAGTTCCTTTAAGATCCAATTTACTAAGAAATCAATATAATCAAGATAAATTAAATCAATAAAAGTACGTGTTTTATTAAGAGTATTAATAAAAAATTAAATTAAATTATTAAATAATTATAAAATTATAAGAAATCATATTAGACTTAATAATGATAATAAAATATCTTTTTCAGATCTTCAATTTATATCGCACAAATATCAAATCATTCAAGCTCTTGTATTTTAATCTATTTCTTTTTTTTTATGGATTAACTTAAATGTACTCAGATTTCTTTCATACCCAATTACACTCAAATATTATCTAAGAATTTGAATTGTAAGTCCTTGTAATTTGGAACAATAATTTCAAATCGATTTCTCTATTAAACTGTTAAACAATAGAAGTAATCTCTTAAATAAAATAAAGTGACTATTTTCAAACAAATAGCATAAAAATAAAATATACCTAAATTAAGTTGGTTTCTTTGATAAATTTACAATGGACATTTCGAAATTACCACACGCATTCTTGTTTGCCTTTATTTATGTACTAGGCAACTGTTGCATAATGTCATTTAAAACAATTGTTGTAATGATTAAGAGCGTTCTCATGTTAATTTTAGCTCTTTTGTAAAACTTTAGTTTATGATAAACATTTTGATTAAGAAGTACATCAATTGTAAATAAAGAAGAGTAAAGTTGGCCTTCTCTCCTTTTGTCACCAGTAGTAAGACAAATTGTGTATAAAGAAAGTTTATTTTTCAAACTGATCCTTCCTAAGCAATACATTGTTGACTTCTTGTTACTATCAGTCCAATGAAGTACTCTTCCTTGTGGCTCATAAACTCAAGTCGTAAAATAATATTAATATCAAAATTAATAATATTCAAGTATAATTATATAAACTCCAACTCTAGTATTAAGCTTAGCATGCTGACATACAACTTGTTTTTTACTTATAAATATTTGTCTAAAGTTCGTGTTCATCTTAATAAAATACAAATTTAATAAGAAATTTTACAAATCTTATAATGAAATAACGACACAAATTTTCACTATTTGTCAAATACTTTTTAATCAAATTAAAACTCATGCATGATTTTAAGTGAAGTTAGTAACTTTTCTTGTTCTATGCATGGATTTATCAATGATAGGAAAATATCTACCATCCCATATATTTTCTACCACCAAGTCAATACAATGTGCAATATGAAGAAATTTACATGTTTTGTAACATCTTCCAAACACTTCTTAAGCAATATCATAGTCAGTGATAAACTGTACAACAATTTCAAGCCCATTTTCACTCTAAACTCATCCAAAATCTCTAATAAAGTGTTGACATTTCTTAAAAGGCATGATTTATCAATCGACTTCAAAAATATTACCTTTTAAAATAATAAAAAAACATAGCTAACATATATCTCATATTTTTATAACCATCACACATGATTGAATACTCATAAATTACCCAAATCTTTTCTATTTCACTCACATAATTAAATTTTATTTCACTAATAGAGATTATTATAAGATTACATCTATAGCCATCAATTGGAGGAGCTCTAATCATAAACTAAAAGAGGCAATAATATTCACCATAAATTGATAATATCAATAGTGGGGCAGCATCAAACGAGTTATTACATCATCCACCATCTAGCCAATATTGACATTTTCACATTATGAGCCACTTCTTTGGATTTTAATGCGTGGATAGAAAGGTTGGCCTCTAAGACTTGTTCATAAAGTATAAAAAAGAAGAAGACATTCGTCCTTTTCTTTGTTTTACATAAGTTAAATTTCAATTTCGTGTTCTTAAATAGGCATACGATCTTCATTATTATCAATAATTTTCTCACTAGTGTCAAATAAACTATCATCAACAATTTTATAGCTAATTCTCTGCCTTTTTGTTTTACATTCTTGTGTTTATCAACTAATGAGTAAATAAATTATTGAATCTTCTTAGAGAGGTCAAAGGTACTAGAAATTCTCTTATTTATTGGTAAAAAGTTAATATAGGTATATATAGAGAAGGAAACGTAACTTCATATTAAAATAAAGTTTTTTTTAATATCTCCATTTTTTAAAATTAGTCATGAATAACATAAAATAATCAATACAACCAACAAGCATAATATTTGGCTTCGTAATGACCCAACTACATTTTTGTCCTTTGATATTATACACAAGCATTTTTATCCCCACTATTTGCTCTCTAATGTTAAAGTATTTTACCATAAGATCGATTAAATTCCATTTAAGCTAAGACAAAGTATCCTAATTAATGCCAAATATATATTAAAAGAGAGAGAGTGAGTTTCTGTCAACTATTGGAAGCCTATACCAAGTATACATATTTTAGATGTATGGTTACCTTTTGAGATGGCTCAAAAATGACCCAAAAAATTTAATGAAAAAGAAAATTCAAAACAAATAGAGACCAAATACATATCTTTAAGAAGTAATTACTTAAGTTCATGATAGAAGAGCGAATTAAAAACTAAAAAAATTGTATTGCATATTCAAAAGTTTTTATATTTTATAAAAGACATATTACTTTTTAAAGAATAGTAAGTCATAATAACAAATTCAAATCCTAAATTCACCACCTTTGAAGGCATGCTATTTTAAAATTAGAGTGATAAATGTATTCATAAGAAAATCTCAACCAATATTCACAATCAACCAAAATAAATCAATCTTTGTATATGTAATATAAAACCATTAAAACCATAATTATGAAAAATGGATAATAAAATTAGAATTTACCATTGATGAACATATGTTAAAATATGTGTAATCTTCTTTAAGCTAAAGGAATTTCAACCATATAACAAAAAATAACAAAGTTACAAACAAAGTAAACATGTGGAACTCTTAACTATGAAACCATAAATTATAAAAACAAAAGTAAACAAAACTCAATGAAGCAGGGAAAATGAGTAATGACGGTGATGGAAGAGAGAAAATGACAACAACCAATAATAGAAAAGAGAGAATGAAGACCACAAAAATAGAAAACAGAAGATAGGGACTCAAGGTAGTGACAATAAGGATGAATTGAGAGAAGAGAGTTGCTTTTCTTGTCGGTGACTATATGTGGTATAAGATCTTATCATTTTGAGATTTAAAGATAAGTTCGAGAGATAGAAGATGCATAGGATAGAAACACATAATGATAGAATATTTTCTTAGTCCAAATAACTTTCATCAACTACAATTTTATTAAAGTTTGGTTTCTACATTTTGTTTAAAAATAGTATTGGTATATGTGTGTGCATATATATATTAATTTGTACTCAATTATATATGTGGTTAGCATAAGTCTTTTTGGAGAGCTCTAGAAAAAACTAAAAGACCCAGATTAATTGTAGTTGTATGGTGAGGTATTCTTAAGTAAGAAAGCTTAAAACTTTTGTCATTTGTAGCCTATTGTTTGATTTAGTGGATTTTAGTATTGGTTTATTCCATTGTTTTTACCTCTATATTGAAGGGTTTTACACGTTAAATCATGTGTTTAATTTAGCTTTCAATCATCTTTATTGCTATAGTATTTTGTTATTGGTTGAGCGATATCAAAGATCTTGTGAGCAATATTGCCTAAACCCCACCCCCAACAAGTTGTACTGGAGCTTTAGGTATGAAGAGTGGCAATAGTTATATGATGAAGATGTCGTCGACCACCTACTCGATATAGAGAACTATGATGGAAGATCTCCTATATTGCAACGATCTTTATGATCCAATCAATGTGGATAAAAGTATAAAAGACAATATTATGTCTAAGTTGGAGAAGATAACAAATAAAGAATGCGAAAAGTTGAAGCAAAAGACCTTGGAAATTAGACCATAGATTAATATGAAAATATTCAACCCTATGTCTTAAGAGATGAATATTTTTTAGTTGTAAATAGGGATGACAACGGGTTAACTCAGACCTGGGCCAGGCCAAGGGTCGGCCCTAATCAGGCTTGACCCATAAGTTGATAGACCCATGAACCAACGTTTTGTGGCTCTTACTAGCCTAGCCTTAGGTTAGGTCAAGCCTGTACAGCCCTAGCTTGAGCTAGGCTCGTGACCTGGATAACCTAAGCTTGAAACTTTGATTTTGGGTTGGGCTAGGTCAAGCCCGGGCCAAATTGTCATCCCTGACTGTGAAAGAAGTTAAAGGGTCTATATGAGAGAAAGATCACTCATAATAAGGCTTTTTTAATTAAAAGGCTTGTAAACCTGAAGTTAAAGGTTGGAAAATTAGTAGTAAAAAGGCTTCTCAATGATTTTAGGACATCAACAATAAGCTGATTATAATGAAGATCATCCTCAATGATAAATAACATGCTTTATTCATGTTGAGTTCTTTGTCGAATAGTTAAGAAACTTTGGTTATGACTATTGACTACTCCACTTTAGATGTTGTGCTTTATTTGAATGTGATCAAAGAAATCATGTTCAATGAAGATATTATAAGGAAGGAGATTGTTGTCGACAATTTGCAATTTTTTGTGATAAAAAATAAATGAAAAAGCAAGAGTAGAGATCCCAAAGGGCAAAGTAAGTCAAAGAATTAGTTTAAGTTGAGAGAATGTAAGAAGACCAGAACATGTCACTGCTACACAAAAACTAGTTACAAAAGGAAGTTTTACTGTAAGTAGAAGAGATATCGGAAGAAGCAAGACAACCAGAAGGATGGAGACAAAAATAACACTGCAGTAACAACATCAATCACAGATGATGAAGCGTAATTGATTTGTATGACCTATAAGTGCCTTCATATTAGTCACTCAAATTTGAAGTGGCTTATTAATACAGGGGCATCGTACCATTATGTTTTAAAGAGGGAGTATTTCACGAACTACAAGAGTGGTAATTTTAGAAGTGTGAAGATGGGTAATTAGAGCTCTGCTAGCATCATTGACATAGGTGACATTAGAGTTTAGACCAAAGTTAGGTGCATGTTGACCTTGAGAGGTGTACAACACATTTTAGACTTACATCTCAATCTATTGTCTATGAATGTGCTTGAACAAGAGGGATACTAACACACTTTTGTAGATGAAAAGTACAAACTATTTAAAGAAGCATTGGTAGTTGTTTGTGGTGGACTGTGCTACACCTCAAATAAGACACACATAAGGTGTGTGTTGGAGAATTATATGCAGTTCAAGAAAACGATTCACTAGATTTGTGGCACCAAAGATTGAGACACGTTAGGGAGAGGGGAATCAAGTTGTTAGCTGGAAAGTTACTTGTCCCTACAAAGATTACAGTTTCATTGAAGCCCTGTGATCATTATGTGGTTGGAAAGCAACATCATCTTGTTTCATAAGAAGTTTATAAGGAGGAAGACGAAGTTGAAGCTATTGCACTTTGATGTGTGTGGTCCCCTAGAGGTGGAGTCTTTAGGAGTTAACATGTACTTTGTTACTTTAATTGATAATGCTACATATAATACTTAGGTTTTATGAAAAGGACAAAAAGCTAGGTGCTAGAGACCTTTAGGAGATCTCATACTATAATGGAAAGGGAGACTGAGAGGAAGCTAAAGTGTCTCTGAACCAACAATAAAGACAAGTATACCTCTAAAGAGTTTGAAGAAGACCATATGACACATGGTAAAAGACATGAGAAGATAGAAACTGATTTCCTATGACATAATAATATTGCCAAGAGGATGAATATGACCATTGTGGAGAAGGTTTAGTTTATGCTCCGAATGTCCAGTTTACTGAAGTCTTTTGTAGTAAGGTAATTAAAACCCCAGTGTATATGGTCAACATAACTCCTTCATTCTCTTCGAAACTTGACATTTCCGAGAGAATGTGGAAAAAGAAGGATCCAACTTACTCGTATATCAGAGGATTCAAATGTAAGGCCTTCAAACACATTCCAAAGAAGCAAAGATTGAAGCTATACTTGGAGACTAGTTCTTATGTATTCATTGGATATGGTAATGATGAGTTTGGTTAAGAGCTCTATGACCCAAAATAGTAGAAGATTGTTAAGAGCATGGATATAGATTTCTATGAGCATGAGATAGGTGCAAATCTTATTAAAAAAGACAAAACTACTTCCAGTTGTATATCTTTCAAAAATAAGGATATTTCTCCTGTGTCTATTTCCATCGATAAGCCATCGAGTGAACAAGGTAAACGTGAGTTAGCACAGGATGACAACTATTAAAGGCAACCTAGTGGTGATGATTCATATGAGACATATTTTGTAGATATTATAAAAGAGATCCATGAATATCATGAGCAGAAAGAGTAACCTACTTAAGTGTTAAAAGATGCCTAACTTTAAAGGTTAATTAGGGAGAAGAAGCCTTCAATAAGATACCCTAGTTTGGAATATCTCTAAGTCATTACTAAAAGGGAGCCAGAGAACTTAAAGACAAACATTATTGACTTAAGACAACACAAAAGGAAATGGTTTCATAAAAACAAAAATAGTGTCGACAAGTTGACGAAGGTTGTTTTTAAGAGTAAGCTTGGAAATTTTAATAAGCTCACCAGGAGGACTTTCAAGTAATTAATGGTGTGGTATATTTATCCTATAAAATGGGTTAGAGGGGAGACTATTGCATGTCTAGCCCCATTATATAAACATTTATTTGTTTAATTCCACTAAAATTGGTTTTCGTAAGTGTTAGCCATCTTCATAGATAAAAAAGAATGAAGTTATGGGTGACTGTGTGCAATATAAATCTTATCCTTTTAAGATTTAGAGAAAATTTTGAGAGATAGAAGTTGCAAGGAACAGAAACACATAATGATATAAGAGTTTTACAATCCAAATAGCTTTCATCAGCTACATTTTTATTAAAGTTTGATTTCAGTAATTTATTTAGGAGAACTATTGGTATATGTATGTATATATCAGTTTGTACTCAATTCTATAGGTACTTAGCAAAAGTCCTTTGAAAGAGCCTTAGAGAAAGTTAAAAGAGATAGATGAATTGTAGTTGTCTTGTGAGGTTTTCTTAAGTGAGAGAGCTCGAAAAATTTATCGTTTATATTGTCATTTGATTTACTAAATTTTATTATTCATTTGTTTCATAATTGTTACCTCTACACTGAAGAATAGGTTTTTACTTTCAATCTTATGCTCAATTTATCTTCCAGTTATCTTCATTGCTATAGTAGTTTGTTATTGGTTGATGGTCTCGAAAATCTTATGAGTGCTATATTTTAGAATTCATAATTCTTATACTTTTGATAAGATTCATGTATTCTAACTCATTTGACTATATTTTAGAATTCATAATTCTTATACTTTTGATAAGATTCATGTATTCTAACTCATTTGACTCAAAAATTTATGAAGATGAAAATAGAAACTCCGAAAATAAATAGAAAATGTAATTATCATACAATTAGTGGAAGTCGTAAAGGGCGTTAACAATCATTTTACCATATTTTGTTTCAAGATTAAAATGATTAAAGCCATTAACAAATATATTTTTAATTATAAATTTCTTTAATATGTAAGAATATTGGAATATATTAAAAAATTATTATTTAGAATTTTAATTGATTTTTCTAAATAATAAAACAATTTCTAAAGAACAAAAAATTAGATTACCCTAATTCATTCCCATAGCTTTATGAGACTAAAAAAATTAAAGTTGGAGTTGAAAATTAAAAAATTATGTTTACTAGAGAGCATTAGGAGCTTTATGAAATTAAGCCATGTTACTGAGTACACTGCTAAACGCCGTCGGATTGATCGTCTGCTGAGATAATTTCTCCTCCTTATCCAATATTAAGAAAGAGCCCGCTATCTCTTACTCTCTCAAAGCAGTGAATAAGGTTGTTGGAGCAAGGAGTTCGCACGTTAAACGACAACATAGGAAGCAGCTTCTTGTCTCTCCTAGTGGAGTACCGTAATGGGTATGTCTTGTTTTCTCAAGAAATAAATTAACTGGTTTCTCTTCGTGACAATCCACCACTTTTTTGTGTGTTGTTTAATGGCTTTTCATTAGTTCGTTGTTTACTCAAAGCATGGAAAGCTTATTGCACACTTTGCCTCAACAAAGCTCGCTAAAGCCATTCGTTTTCAATCCTAAAATAGTTAATATTGGCACGTTCCTGAATTTGAGAATTGGTTTGCTTCAAAAGAAAGTTGATGTAGCTTATAGAGGAACCGCGTGTTATAGTTTGGGTAAAGATGGTGTTGTTGCCACTAAAAGCATTGTTGATACTGATAATATCAGTGATGCTGATACTAAAGAAATAAAAGAATGGGAATTGGAGTTTCTTGGGCAGCTTAACTCATTAGGGTCTGAAACACCCAACAAGAAGAAAAAGCAGCAACGATCAGAAGCACTTGAAGGGACTGATGGTATGGATTGGTGCTTGAGGGCTAGGAAGAGTGCCCTGAAGTCTATTGAAGCTAGGGGATTAAGTCAAAAAATGGAAGATATGATTAATATTAAGAAGAAGAAACCGAAAAAGAAGTTGAACAAGAAAATTTTAGTGAGTAAAGATAAGAGGAAAAAGGAAACTAAAGACTTGGCTGAAGATTTGGAAATTGATGTGGAGGAGGATGTTGGATTAGAAGATGCACTAAACTTTCTTGACAATGAAGCTGATGATCTTAGAAGGAAGATCAGTGCGATGGCAGGTGGTATATTTGAAGAAAAGAGGGAAAAGAACATGGAAGAGTTTGTGCAGAGGTTGTCCCAGTTCTCAGGACCTTCTGATCGTAAGAAAGAGTTCAATTTAAATAAAGCCATAGTGGAAGCACAAACAGCAGAGGAAGTTCTGGAGGTTACAGCTGAGATGATCATGGCTGTTGGGAAAGGGTTGAGCCCTTCTCCTCTGTCTCCTTTGAATATTGCCACTGCCATTCATCGGATTGCTAGGAATATGGAAAAGGTTTCAATGATGAGAAGTCGCAGGTTGGCATTCGCAAGACAAAAAGAAATGTCAATGCTAGTGGGGATTGCAATGAGAGCATTGCCTGAATGTTCAGCACAAGGTATCTCAAATATATCATGGGCATTGTCCAAAATAGAAGGGGAGCTGCTTTACTTGTCCGAAATGGATAGAGTTGCAGAGGTAGCCTTGTCTAAAGTTGGTGAGTTTAATTCCCAGAATGTTTCTAATATTGCTGGTGCCTTTGCTTCGATGCAACACTCGGCCCCTGATTTATTCTCAGAATTATCAAAAAGGGCAGCAGACATAATTCACACTTTCAAAGAGCAGGAACTTACTCAGGTTTTATGGGCCTTTGCTTCTTTGTTTGAGCCAGCAGACCCTATACTTGAGTCTCTGGATAATGTTTACAACGAGACCTACCAGTTTGAATGTTGCTTTAAGTCAGAGAGATCAAACTGTGATGAATTTGGCATCATAGAAGACTCAGATTTTGACACAAATGGAGCTTTAGGCCCTCCTGTGCTCAGACTCAATCGTGATCAGCTTGGGAATATAGCTTGGTCTTATGCTGTTCTTGGACAACTGAACAGGACATTCTTTTCTAATGTGTGGATAGCTCTAAATCTTTTTGAGGAGCAAAGAATTTCAGAGCAGTATAGAGATGACATCATGTTTGCTTCTCAGGCTTACCGTGTGAATCAATGCTTGAAGGTCGAGTGCCCTCATCTTCAGCTGACTCTTGGAAGCAACCTTGAGGAGAAAATTGCTCGTGCTGGAAAAAGCAAGAGGTTTAATGAAAAAATTACTTCATCATTCCAGAAAGAAGTTGCTCGTCTTCTGTTCAGCACTGGCCTTGACTGGATTAAGGAATACATTGTGGATGGGTACACTTTAGATGCAGTTGTGGTTGATAAGAAGATTGCTTTGGAGATTGATGGACCAACCCATTTCTCAAGGAATGCTGGTTGGTATCATTATTCTGTTTTAGCATCTCCTATATGCTGATGCCTGATTGAATTCAAACAACCATTCATATTTATTCACATTTGGTTGTCGTCATTTGCAGGGGTACCTTTAGGACATACTATGCTGAAACGGCGTTATATTGCTGCTATTGGTTGGAATGTGGTCTCATTGTCATATCAGGAGGTAAGTTCTGAAACTTGCACTCTAGCATTGAACATTGCCTCATGCACTAACCTTACTGTCAGAACTTTTGGAACTATATAAGTTGTAAATTAATTCATTATCTATGCATAAATGGCATATTAGAAGAGAATGTTGGCAGAGATATTTACCAAATTATACCAAAATTTTGCTTCTTCAAAAGCCATCTATTGACTTTTAGAACATAGATTAACCTTAACAAAGAGTTGCTTGAAGCTAATTAGTTGAAGAAAAATTGACAAAGAACAATTGTTACACTTTAAGTTGTGAGAATTATGCTAGTACTTGCACTTGGTGCCCTTAGAAGTTATAGTTTAAATTCTCTGTCATCTCCTCACCACTAAATCATGCAAGTAATACAACTTTCTCCAGAACTTATCTTTGAACCCAATGTCCAATTTTATCAGGTTCTGAAACAAAATTTGAATGTCAAAGGAATGTTTTGAGTCATGCAGTAGACGTGTTTCTGTCTGAGACCAAAACCCTCACTCAAATTGTTGGATCCGAACTTTTCTTGGAGGTTAAAACTATTAAATGAGAAATTGTTGACGATTATTCATGTGTAAAGAAAAGGAGAATTCTTGAATTTTAAATGAATTAGAAAAGATGGTTTAGGCACGTGATGGGTTATATGTGAAATGTTGGAAGTTGCAAGCTGGAAATTGTAGTTGAGACATGTTCACTGAGTATGTTTCGGTGTTTTAGCTATAACTTTTTTCCTAATTATTCAAATGAGGTGATTCTTAATTTGGATTAAACTAGAGAGATAGGGCTACAAATTATCTGATGAAATCAAGTTCTAATTCAATTTCTAAGAATTTCAATTTTTGGATGGAAGTTGAGCACAAAATATTATTTCAGTATAAGAATAGTTCGGAAATGTTTGGGATATAACTTTCAGATTTCTGAACCAAATTAAATGAGTTTGGTGTCATTAGAAAATTAAGACGATGAGGAACATTTTCGAGAAGGAAGTGTTATCAATTTCCTTCTGGATTTTGGAAGGATTTAGTTAAGGAGTTAGAGGTATAAGATGTTAGTTTTAAAGACAAAAGGAGGGCATAATGGGAAGTAAAGGATAAATGAGGGTTGAAAGTGAGAAAGACTAATAAAATGTGGCTTGAATTAGAAGAAGAAGAGAGGGAGTCGTGAGAATAAGAAAGAAGAAGAAGAAAGCAATGTGAAATAAAGAAAAGAAGGAGAAAACGTGGAAGAAGAGAGAAGAAACATGGGAAGAAGAAGGAGGAAGATTTGTCAAGGTTAGTTTATCTTTTCTTCTTGCTTTGTTAGAGGAGGAGTTAGAGAGAGAAAAAGGTTTTGTGTAGAGAATGAAGGGAATTGATTGGAAGAGCATGAATTGGTTGTTTATTGAACATACTTTGGTATTTTAATCATATCTTGATCTGTAGAGCTCCAAATGAGATTATTATTGTTTCAAAATAAACTAGATACATGGAGATACAATTTTTCTGAGAAAGTCGAGTGGTGATTCGGGCGTTTGATTGGTGTGGGCTCACCCTTGTGGTTTGAGATGTTATGAGAATGATGACTAAGGAGATTTTATTAAAATAACCCTATAGAAATTACGCTCACATCTTATGATATTCTGGATAGTTGGGCTCCGAAAACGGAGCCCAACACAAAATGCCTCCGAATTAAGAACATGAAAGTTTTTCAGCTGGTTAATTTGATTTGGCATAGGCTAAAACTAAAAGCATATTTTCTGGCTTGTCTCCATGTAAACAGTACTAGTAGCATTTATCAATGCATTATAATGTTTCATTAGTATGAGGTTTATTCTCAAAAGAATGTGCATGCATGTGGTGACTCATTTCGTAGTTCTTGTGAAATTACTTGTGCCACAAATTACTTCAGAAGGCAACAAATTCTCCCAAATTAGTGATGTTGGTACTTGATTAAGGGACTTACTGGGCTCTGAACTGATAGGAGAAACATCCTTCGCTTAATTTAAGGGTCAAAAGAATGTCTCACATTATCTACAGATTTGTATCACGAGGATCCTATGAATTGATGCTTTAAAAGTATACGCTTTTCAGGGAAACTCTGTTTTGAAGATGAATATAATGACATTATCAGGATGAAAATGTCATATTGTTATGTGAAAAAATGGCAAAATACTCCCTGCATAACTTTGTCAGGATAATGAACAGCAAATTTTGGGATTCTTTACCATTGTTTTTTATTTTTGTTTACCTGTTCCTGGCAGTGGGAGGAACTTCAAGGTGAGTTTGAGCAGCTAGAATACCTTAGAGAAATTCTCAAAGAACACATTGGTTGAAACAAAATTGGCTGCATGGCATCAACAGCAAAGTGGTGGAAACAAGTTGCTGATCATTGCTAAATGCACAGGAAGAAAGGGATTTTTTTTGCTTTAATTTCTTAATTTATATGTATCTGATCAAGCCAATCTTTGCCTCACAGCCTATCAAACTGGTATATGAAATGGTGATGCTGCATAGTCTAGTTCACTTAGTTTATGCAAATAACAATATAGTTCAGCAGACTAACAAAGTACTCGCACTCATGACAAAAGAATCTCTTGCCATTTGAGTCCGTCTTCCACAGAAATGGCAAATGAAGAATTGTAAGTGATGGAAGTACCAACCACAACTTACCATTTAAATCAGTCACTATGCTTAAAGGGACTGGCTTATGTAGTTGAGAAGAGGTCTTTTCTTTTATCCAAACTTTAAATCTAATGGTAAAAAATGGGGCTAGAGAGGAAAGGATTATCTTATCTTGTAGTTTAGTTAAAGATAGCAAATTACTCTAAATCAGTTCGGTCTGCTTTAAACAGATTAAGTTTATTTTGATTAATTTTAAATTTAAATTTTGATTGAATTAATTTCAACTTTGAATTTAATAATTTTAGCTTAGTATTTAATGATTTTAATATAAAAAATCAGCCATTATCTATAGAAATGCAAAGTTCTAAGAGAAATGTGTCAACATTTAAGTTTTTATGAAACGAATGAGAAAAATAAACTAATTCCAAAAGATAAAGCTTGCCGACAAGTCGACATCGGTTAATTATATAATGCAGTAAAAGCAACAAAGTCCAGCAATTCAATTTTCGTAGTGTATGCTTACAAATGACGAATAATCTAAATTTTGATTTAATAGTTGTCCATAAATAACCCGCCACTTGTCCCAAAAATCCAACTGTTCCTGAATCTTCATTTCTCTGCTCCCAACCACTTTCTTGCCACTCCCTCCCTGTCTCTACTGTTTCCCACAAACAAAAGTTTCGATCTTTGTTATCAGGTAATCTTCATTCCTGTGCTACTAGTTATGTCCAACAAGTGTCTCGTGGATTTATTTTCTGATTAGTTATTTTCAACTGTTTTTTCTTATCTTGGTTGATTTTCAAGTGTATGTGATTTGTTTGAGGTGATCCGATTAAAGGTTGTGGCTTTTCTGCTCCTTTCCTAACTTCTCGACTTAATTTGATGTCAGATCATCAAGAGATCTGATCCCAGATCC